>JANTPZ010114964.1:22348-35974 GCA_025593235.1 Vachellia pachyceras
AGATGTTGATATTTTTATCTTTAATTAAAGATACTGTTTGGGATCCCTGTTTTTGGCTTTGGTTCGGTAGAGGTATTGATGTTTAGGGTTTAAATTTTGAACTTTATGATGTTGTAATATATTTTTATGATTTAGGACTTTAGACTTATGACAAAAAATTTCATTATATTATTTTTTTAAAAAATTAAAAAATAGAAAAAAAAAATATGGGCTGGCCCGCCCAACCCACCAACCCACCGGTTATGGGTTGGGTTTGGTAAATTATGACCCATATTAAAATTGGTATTTTGAGCCCGGACCACCGGGCTCAAAACCCATGACGGGCCGGCCCGAACCCACCGGGCCGCCTATATTACCGGCTCTACTTCTGATGGTGTACTGGAGGGAGAGATTTTTTTTTTTGTTTGAGAAGTAAGAAGATGAGGAGTAAAAAATTGTTTTCTTCACTTTTCAATGCTGATTAATGCGGCTTAGCTGGAAGAAGTGTGATGTGAATGTCACCTACGCATACTACCTCAGCATAATTGCATTAAAAATTTAGTGGACCGTTTGGGCTGTTAAATTTAAATAAAATTTCCTGAAAATTTCAAAAGTAATATTACTCTTTCATGAAAATTTCCGGAACAAAAATGAATTTTAACCCATGTTTTTTAGCCTTGTTTATATGATTCTGGTTTAATGAGGGATACCAACTTAAAATGGAAAAAAAACAGCTTAAAATGAACAATAACAGTAGTTGCACTCTTACATTATTGTGTGACGGTGTCAAGCTTTGTCATTATGATTTACTATAATTCTTTCATTATTTTGATATATGAGACTTTTTTAAAAAAAAGGAACATAACCGTTTTGAATAAAAGAAAACAATCAGAACTCAAACTGCATATTTGGTGTATAATCAAGTGCATCAAGGTGACTAGCCATGGCTTTATTCATAGCTGGTGGACCACATGTCAGTATCTGCAGAATGTAACCATTCATCTAAAATGAGGATTTTAATCTGATCAAGAAGCAAAAACTTGTGCAAATGTAAGGAGTATGCTAACTTTTCCATCATTGAATTGTTAAGCTTCTTTAGTTTGTGTTTGAAAATTTGTAATTGCATTAGGTAGTCTCCGAAGAAAGCAGGTGAAGACATATAATGCCCCACTTTTTAATACTCTCTTATTCCTCTTGTAATGCTCCCACCTCCCAAATGTTTTACTCTCTATGGCTCATTAGTTTATACCTACAAAAGTGACATTCTGATATCTTGTGTACAAAAAAATGGTGCATTTTTTATATTTTATGATTTTTCAAAGAAAATATTTTAAAATTGTGCATCTTCGTAAGAAATTCAAGATTACAACATTTTTTGCATGGAATATATCAAAATGTACTCATTTTATATAGAATCTAATCGTTTATCAAAAGAAAAAAAGAAAAAATTTGAAAGGTCAAAGCAATACAAGGGAAATTAGAGAGTGGGGCATTAGGCCATTTAGCCCTAGAACTTAAGTGAGATTATTTTTTTTTTCTTTTTTTTGGTGACATTGGCTCAAAAGACTAATATAGAAATTGTTGGTTGTATGAAAAGGAAATTTATTTCCTATTTATTACCAAATCAAACGAACCTGGATATCTGATGCAGGTGCAGGACAATGGGTTTGAATCATTTCCTTGGATATAAACCCAACCCCACCATTCCATGGTTTAGGAGGCTGCCAAGTTTGAGGAGAAGGGGAAAAAATTGTCACATTCAGTTTCACTAATAGCATCAAATAACCAATGAGAATTTAGTCTAATGGCGTACAAATTCATATTTAAATTCCTATTAGGAAATGTGTCCATATTCGATGCTCAACAGGACTTCAAACATAATTGCTTTCAATTGAAGGATGCTTTGCTTAGAAAAGCAGCATCAAAATATTTTAAAAAGAAAAAGTATTGTGAAAAATGTGGAAGTCAGAAGGTCAAAAATTGAGAGCAAAGAAGTAGATTCATTTACAAAGTGAAATGTGTTATGGTCATGGGTAGGCATCTCTTTAACTTTACAGCAAATTAAATGTGTTATTAGGTAAAAGCTGATCAACGTTCTCATTTATACCTTTAATTTTGTTAAGCATAAATTGTAATGGGTAGTCATCATTTTATCATTTTTCTTTTCTTCATAAATTTTATACTTATCCCCTCCAATGCTTTATTTTTTGGGCATTTAGGGGGGGGGGAGTCTTATAGTCTCTCTAATTAAAGCCCTCTTGGGTGGCCCACTTCAATAGCCCAATTTATTGAATTCCCAGCCACGTGTTTTATTAGGCATTTTATTTATAAATATTTCATAATAGTCTATCAGTGTAAACTGTGAAGGTCAAATTTTGACCATTCGAATTTATATGTTTATTTTTATGTAATATAATAATTTTATAAACTATTAAATCTATAGGACTCCATACCCCCCCCTTGCAATCAAGAATAGAGGGATACATACATTAAAACTCGAGATGTTTTTTTTTCTGGGCTAATAATTTATATTTTATCATTAGAAACAATTTTATTAAATATACTGGTGAATACTAATACCTCGTTTGGTACGCAAAATTGATTTTGATAGAAATGGAAATGGATATGGATATGGAGTGGAGATGGATATGGATATGGATATGGATATGAACTTTAAAATTACGTTTGGTATGTTATGGAAATGAAGATGGAATCTATATCTTTTTTTATGAATGTTGATTTTTTTTAAATGTAACAAAAAAGACTATTTTACATAAGGGATAATATTTTTGTCCAAAAAAATTGGATTCCATGGAACCCAAACGAATTCCATAGGTTTGGGTATGGAATTAAAATTGGGTATTTAGGTGGAATTGAATTCAACATGGAATTGTAATTCCATCATACCAAACATGCCAACATCATGAAATTCAATTACAATTACAATTCCATCCTCCCATCTCCACCCTACCAAACGAGTCGTAAATGTATATATATCATCGTTAACAAGTAACAACTAGCAGCTTTACCTATAGATTTCAAACCTTGTTGGTAACCAATGATGTTTTAAATTTTTTTTTTTAAAAAAAAGCACAAGAGGTTATCTCTCCATTATCATCACAACCATGTAACTCTTTGTTTTTTTTAAAATAAAATAGGGAAGTTGAGAGAAGAAACAAACCTGGTTTAGAACATAATAGACACTGAAACGGTCAGGAAACTTGACTGCAAACTCATCAATTTCTTCCTGCACATGCCAATAGTCAGAAATAATTGAAGCAAGTCCCTAACTTCATAATTTGATTATAGGTGAAGATTTCACCCCCATAATATAGTTTCATGTGTTTTTTTCCCTCTTAAAAACACAAATAGAGTATACAGCCTTTAGCACTTAATATACCAGCTATTTAGTTTTTTTAGAAAAGTAAGAAAGCTAATTAGTTAATATATTTATCAATTTTTTTAATTAATTTGTCTTACTTATAAACTTATATATATTATAATTACTATTTAACATTTTTAATTTTGTCGACAAAGTTAACTGACTCTTTTTTTCAAGGACATGAGTTATTAAATAATTATATACATTTTAATAGGTGCAATTTTCTGACTACGCACACATCTTGAAGAAGTAAAGGTGCATTGCCATTGGGTAATTAGGGATTTTTTTTTTGGGTGTACCCTTAAGTTCTAGCTTTTGTAGCTAAACGTGTATTTTTAATTTAACTATATAATTTCATTTTTTTCTGACTAACATAAAAACAATTTATTACTTTTAAATGCAGTGCTAATTATTCAAATGTATCTATTCTTAAATGCAGTGCTAGTTTTTCAGATATATATATATATATATTCTATACAACAAGCAAACAATTAGTTATTCATAGTATTAAATGCAGGGCCGCAATTGCATTAAAGGAGGGATATGCATATTAATTTTGTTTCACTGGGTTTCTTTTTTTTTAAGCTAAAGTATACTTTTAGTCCTTTATGTTTGCGTCAGGTTTCATTTTAGTTCTTTAAGTTTAAAAAGTCAATTTTTAATCCCTCAAACTTAACGCCGTTAGTCTCTTTTAACGGAAATTGCTGACTCATCAAATTTAATTGTTGACTGTGCAATAAAATATTAACAAAGTATACTCATATTTTAATTTTAATTTAATAATATAATGAATTTGATATTTTAAATTGTGTAAAAATAAAAAAATTTAAATAATAGCGTTAAATTTGATGAATCAGCTATTTTTGTTAAAAGAGACTAACAGCGTTAAGTTTGAGGGACTAAAAGTGTACTTTTTAAACTTAAAGGACTAAAGTGAAACCTGACGTAAAGATATAGGATTAAAAGTATACTTTAACCTTTTTTTTACTAAGCAAATGTAACCTCTTACTAAAAACAATCATGTTGAAAGTACTATATAACACTAAGGGCAATAAGGCATGTTTGGAAACCAATTCTAGAATCTAGGTTTGGTTTCAAAATTTAGGTTTTACCTCAAAACCGAGGTTTTGTCCAAGCAAATTTTTTTTTCCCAAAAGCTATTGGTTACAAAAACTCAGTTTGAAACCTAAGTTTTCTCTTTCCTACTTAGATAAATTTAAAAATGTCTTATTTCCTTATTATAACTAATTTCTTATTTCCTTATTATAACTATATTTATGTCAATTTTCCAACTACATATAGTTTTTATTATATTTTTATATGAATTTATAGTTAATGGGATAACTTCACATAATAAATATAAATAACTTAACCTAAGTGTTTTTCTTAAGAATTATTTACTCTATCTCTTTTAAACCAGTCAAACACACTCATGCTGCTCTCACCTACTCTTTCTTTTTTAATAAATAAAAATATTTTTATAAAGAGTTCATTTTATCTATTTATTATCTGGAAACCAATTTTTTAATCTAATCATGTGATTCTATCTATAGGGTAGAGAATGAATGTTTTATTTAGTTTTACTTGCAAGTCACATATCATTGAATTTGTATGTGTATATTTAATTTTACCCTTCATTTATTATATATTGATTTTGCCATCATGTGTTCTAATGGATACTAAATATGGATAAAGTTAAAAATTTATTATGTTTTACGGTAAAAATAATACAATTTATATTTTTTTAATCTGTGTGAAGCACACCAAAAGTGAAGAGTATTGTGGTAGGAAATAGTTACTCTACCTTCAAGAGGATGTCATCCACAGTGACATTGGCATAAATAAGGCTCAATTTCGTAGTGTCTTTTGGATTTTCTAGGATGGCTCTTATTATCTGCAAAAACATAAACATGCAGATGCATTTATTTCATGGTTCCAATTAATGTGCTGATATAAATATAGTAATTTATTTAATGACTTTTTTGTTATAAGAATTTTTCTGTTCCCTAAAGATGAAAAATTATTAAAATACAATTATGATATCTTGCCGGCAGAAAATAGAATTATGATATTTCACCTCAATTTTTATTTTTGTCTCTTGAAATTATAACTCATTAGATTGTTAATTATTGCAAAATCTATTTTCAGCCATTGATTTCGTTCTACTTATTTTTATTTCATTTTTGTATTTTTCATGTTTGTTCATCTTATTTTGTTCTTATGGTTTTTTAAAATTTTTCAAAAACCAATCTTATATTTAATCTCGTTTATTGATGAACATATATTTCTTTTCTTTAATAATATTAACTTGTCTGGAAGAAAACTTTTCTGTCGCTGATCAGAAGTTTTACTGCAATTATACATTATTGTCATTAAGTGACGTAAAACAAGAATCTAATATATTTTTGAACAAAAAGTAAATACTCTAATGATAAAAATAATTGTATATTTTATTGTGTTTAACTAATTTAAACTAAAATTTTCATCTTTGTAATTTAGTTAGTAGTAACTTATAATGTAAGAAATATTTTTTTTTTCAAATATGTGTTTAGTTATAAATGGGTAAAAACAGAGAGAAATAATAAGGAAAAAAATGGAAGAGAATATATAGAAAAAAGAATAATAAAATATAATAGAGTTAATTAGAGTTAAAATTAGTAAAAATACACGCAATATTTACACAATCCCAAACCGTATCTTATCAAAATGACTAGACCAATGCAGAAATTTTGATCTTATTAAAGGACATGAGATAATATTATTATTTATACCGTCTCCAATCTTTAATATAAGATTCAATTAATTGTTTAGAAGATTAAGAAAGTTAACCACATTGCTTAAAGGTATTTATTCATATGTGTGATTAGATATATAAAAGTTAATAAGTCAAACAAATTAATTTAAAGAAAAATGATAAATATAAATACCTTAAAAGAAAAATTTAATCTTAGATCCCAAATAAGTAAGTTATTTAAGTAATGGTCCCATAGATAAAAATATTTAATAAGAGGTCTCATTGACAATATGAGATGTTGTCAACACAGCGCATGGTGTTGTCAATACAAAAACCTCATGTTATCAATTGGGACGTCTCATTAAATATTTTCCTCCATGAAACCATTCCTTAAATAACTTGCTTATTTGGGATCTAAGACTAAATTTCCCTTAATACATTTTACTTTTCTAATCTAACAAAATAATTAAGGGAAATTTGCAATAAGATCCCAAATAAGAGAATTAATGACTAATAGGTCTCAAAGATTCACAAAATTTCTATAAGGTCCAAGAGGTAACGGTTGAGGTTGTTATTAACAACTTTACCAACCTTCATTGACACTTCAGTAGCCACTCCTGGAACTTTATGATAATTTTGTGAATCTTTAAGACATTTTGTTTATTAATTCTCCTATAGGACTTGAATGTAAATTTCCCAAAAATTAATTAACTTTTATATCATGTATGAAATAAGTTGCTAGATATACACAAAAATAGGCCTTCAATGTTACCTGAAACATTGGGGTAATGCCTGAACCTCCAGCAAGCATGCCATAGGCTCTTGCTTGACCTGCCTTATAACTGAAACGCCCCTATAACCACCACAAATTACATACCCAGATATTAACTAATTTGGGTTTATCGTTGATCAATCAAATAATGTCAATTTATTTGAGATACAGTAATTTATAAATATATATATATATATATATATATAATCTCTTGATTGTTAAAGTATATTAAGGGTTTGTTTGGAATCAATTTTGAGAACAGCTTTTACGGATTTCGAGGTAAAACCTAGATTTTGAAGAATAGATTTTAGAAAATAACTTTTACGGATTCCGAGGTAAAATCTAGGTTTTGAAAAGTTATTAGCTTTTATGGATTACGAGACAAAAAGTAGGTAGGAAAGAGAAAGAAAGAAAGGTATGAAGGAGGAAAGAGAAAGAAAGAAAAGTAGGAAAGAGGAAAAAGAAAGAAGAAAAAAAGTAGGAAAGAGAAAATTTATTAGGAGAGGGTTTTGAAACCTAGGTTTCAAAACTTAGATTTCAAACCGATATTTTGTATCCAAAATAGCTTTTCAGAAAATTTCTTATACTTAGACAAAACCTAGGTTCTGGGAATAGAATCCAAACAAGGCCTAAATATGATTATCCACTCACTTAGCTAATGACAAATATTAACTAAGTGGACTTTTTACAGTATGAATTATAAGTGTCTCGAAAACTACATATGGGAAATACCACAATAAAACTTAATACACACACAATAAAATATTTATAAAATTGTATTATTTATAAGCTATGTATTAATGTTCAACTCACCTTACACATCACGTAAAGTAGGGCCTCTAAAATATATTTTTAGTAAAAATGAAGAGACTAAATATTAATGCTGCTACAAAAAAAAATGAGGAATTGAAACAGAATTTTTATTACTTTTACATATAAGACCATATACAAAGAAGTACCTTGGGACCCTTGACAGGCAAGTAATCACCTTCTTTCATCTCTCTAAAATGGTGGGACATCTTTCCCTTTGGATACATCTGCAAAGATTATTTTTATTATATTCGTATGTTACATAAATTATACAATTTTTAGTGAGTTTTTCTAAATTTACATTTTCTTACCTAAAATAAAAATTACCTTAAACTTTAGTTCCAAAAAATAACCATTAACATGCATATATACATGGACCAAGAATTAAAAATATATTTAACCAAAAAATTTTGTATTATTCTATCAAAAAAGTTGTATACAAGACGTCATAATAAAAATGCTAAAATAAGATTGAAATGCAAGGTACAATTTTTCACATATCTAATTTATTCTTATTTCTATTAATTTTAAATTAGACTTGAATGTAGCATGTGTTTATGTATAGTTATCAGGAGAGAGTATATTTGTATATAAAATAAAAAAATAATTTTAGTAAAATTATGACAAATTTATATATACCTTAACCACCAACTCAAAGTAGCCAACATCAGAATCCAAAGTGATTGGAGTATATGGTCTAACGACTTCCTCTCCTTGGCTATCTCTTCCTCTGCTTATACCAAAATGAAAATATTCCACTGTTGTAATGTAAATATCAATTTCTTATTGGTGGAAATATATGCAAGAAAATGTCGAGAACTGCTGTTTAAAACTTTAATTTAATTTCCTACATGTTCTTAATATTTTGTAATAATGCGAAAAAAGTTGACTAATTGAATTTATACATGTGAAATGGATGCATTCCTAAATTTTAAAAATTTACGACATGAAAGGGCAATCAACACTACCTAAGAGCAAATATGATATAATATTGTAATAAATCTGTTTGGCAAAAAAAAAATATTGTAATAAATCTGAGAAAGATGATGCATTGGCATGACGAGGAAATCATGAAAGGGCAATCAACACTACCAAAGATTTGAATTCAACCTAATGAGCCAACTTCTTGCAGAAACCCAATAAATATTTGTTAGCAAAATTTTTGTTTATCTTGTGACGTGTGGATGGGTTCTTTCTCAAGAAAGCCATATAATTTCCTTACTAGCTCGTTTTAAACCAAAACAGGGAAACTTGATTCGATGCATGGCATGAGGAATGAATAAAAATCATTTATCGAACAAAAAAGAATCAATAAAAATCCTCTACATAAAAATCTTGCTTGTGTAAAAAAGAAATAAAGGAAGTAGATGGATGGATGGATGGATGGATGGATGGATGACCTGCATCTAATATGTTTTCCGACAGGAAGGCCCAGAACTGAAGTTGGTGTGGGAAGAGCAAATCTAAATCTTGCAGAATTGTGACTCAGCTTTGTCTTCTTCACAAGCTTGAATTTTTTGAAATTATTAGGATCCAAACAACCTGAGAGAAGATTTAACATATTGGAGTAATATTAAAATGATACAATCTATCAGCAGAATAATAAAAATAATAAGAGATGCACATATATATATATATATATATATATGCACATCATCACGTACTCTTGGGTTTAAGTAACAAGTTGTAGCAGTAGAAATATGCAGCAGAAAGGGCAACAACAAGAAGAGCAACAACAGCATAAGGTAAATGCTTGGAATCCATATGCAATGACTCAAGTAATACTGAAGTAGTAACATTACTGAAAGGAAATTCCACCATTTTTGCGATTAATCAAGAAAATAATTTAATCAATAATAACCACTTGACTGGATGAAATGGTATCTGAAGAGGCAAAGCTACAAATACAAGTACATGTATTTATATGTTGTATTTATATTCTTAACGTCTTCTTGTCATCATTCTTGTCTCGCACTGAAGCCAAGAATCATTCGAAACTCTTATACCAGGTCCAAAGATTCCATACTTTCACATTTCTCAAGAAAAGTTCAGATCCGGTTTTCATAGTTTCGTTCCATGTTCTATTTGGTTTAATGATTTATAACATTATTCTGATTGGGAATATCTAGGATTAATTGGATTCTTTAAGAGTTCAAATCATTTTTTAATTCAATCCTTAATTATATATTGCATTCTCATCAATGTCCTGTTTAATGTCAATTCATATCATTTTTGCTGTTTTATGAAGATAAAACTCCAATTAAAATACCAAAATTCATATTTAAGCCTACACTTTCAGTAAATCTCTAATTAAGTCAAGAGGACTTGATAGCATACCATAAGAATTGAAGTTATATGTTTATGAATGTGTAAAAGGGCCCACTGAATCAATTGGATTTTATCAAGTGAAATTGTTGTTATAAAAGTAAGAGCTGTCAAGAGAAGAGAAGAGAAGATAGGAGAGCAATGCACATTCAGTTTTCTCTATTCCATTCATCAAGTACAAAGCCCTATTTATAGGCATATGAGAATGACTTCCAAGGGTCACACTTAATAGTACAATTAATGAATATTAATTGTGACTCTTCGTACATTGAATAACTCTTCGTTTCTCTGTAACAATTTATGAACAGCATTTATGATGCAGAAGGTCAAGAGTCAATGGACATCCACATAATTAATATATTCATAACACTCCCCCTTGGATGTCCATAATGAATGTGCCTCGTTAAAAACTTTAACTAGGAAAAACCCAGTGGGACAAAAACCTAGCCAAAGAAAAGAGTACATCATTCATTGATACACAATCCAGAGCTGCCTCATTAAAAACCTTTCTAGGAAAACCCAGTGGGACAAAACCTAGACAAGGGAAAAAGAGTACAGCGTGTATCGACTCCCCCTCATGAGGACATTACTTGATATCTCTGAGTTTGCGAAGACCGATGACATAGACAAGCTTTTGAAAGATTGCACCTGGAAGATATTTGGTGAATAAATCTGCAAGATTCTCATTGGAACGGATATTCTGGATATCAATTTCACCATCCCTTTGAAGATCACTGGTGAAGAAGAATTTCAGTGAAATATGCTTTGTTTGATCACCTTTGATATACCCTTCCTTTAGTTGGGCAATACATGCAGCATTATCCTCATATAGGATCGTCGAGATCATTTTTCCCAAAGATAAACCACAAGTTGTCCGTATGTGATGTATCATTAACCTCAACCAAACACATTCTCGACTTGCTTCATGGATTGCTAGAATTTTAGCATGGTTAGATGTAGCTGATATAGACTACTTCATAGATCGCCATGAAATAGCTACACCTCCACATGGAAATAGATAGCTAGTTTGTGATTTACCATCATGTGGATCAGATAAAAATCCAACATCTGCATAACCAACCAGTTCGTGCTTGGATTTATTTGAGTATAATATCCCCATATCCATAGTGTCTCTGAAATAACGGAGAATATGTTTCACTCCGTTCCAATGTCTTCGTGTTGGTGAAGAACTATATCTTGCTAATAAATTAACAGCAAATAATATATCAGGACATGTGTGATTAGCAAGATACATTAGTGCCCCAATAGCACTAAGATATGGTACTTCTGGACCAAGTAGTTCTTCGTCACCTTCTTCACTAATTACTCGAGGTTTGAATGGGTCTTTATCAGGTTGCAAAGACCTCATAACCATTGGAGTACATAATGGATGTGATTTATCTATATAAAAATGTTATAGGATCTTTTTGTATAAGTTTATTGATATACAAAGATCCTATTTTTTTATGTACTCAATTTGTAATCCAAGACGGAATTTCGTTCTTCCTAAATCTTTCATTTCAAATTCTTTCTTCAAAAAATTAATTGCCTTTTGTAACGTTTCAGGAGTTCCAATAACGTTGATGTCATCAACATAAACAGCAATTATGGCAAACTCACTTTCAGACTTTTTTTCATAACGATGTGATCATTTATATATCTTTCTTTCAACAAATATTCATTAAGACGATTATACCACATGCGCCCTAATTGCTTCAGGCCATACAGGGACTTATTCAACTTGATTAAGTATTGTTCTCAAGAACTAGAATTCGATGTTTCCAGCTCTTTAAGTCCTTCAGGGATTTATGCTTCTGGCACTTTTAGTCCTTCAATGATTTGTGCTTCTGACACTTTTAGTCCTTTGGGGATTTGTGCTTCCGGCACTTTTATTCCTTTAGGGATTTGTGCTTCCGGCACTTTTAATCCTTCAGGGATTTGTGCTTCTTGCACTTTTATTTCTTCAGGGATTTGTGCTTCTGGCACTTTTAGTTCTGCCTTAATGGCATCTTTCCATAAGAGCCGATCTTTTCTCTATTGGCATTCACTAACGGATTTTGGCTCATGATCCTCGTTATTATTCATTACATCATATGCTACATTATAAGCAAAGATGTCATCAACGTTGACTTCATTTCAGTCCCATCAGTTCCATTCATAACATAATTTATTGAGATCTCATTTTTTCACATATGTCAGGTACCTATGTCTCTTCTGGGACTACCACATTCTCTTCTGGAGATGACTCTTCTGGAGTTATTATCTTTTCTTGATTATCATCGATTTGACCATCTATATTTTTAGCTCCTTTTCCTTTTCAAGGATTTTTATCTTTGGAACTGATTGACCTTCCACGCTTCAGGCGTAATTTAGATTCATTCATAATAATTTATCCTTCAGGGACATTAATTCTGATAGGAGCATTGGCAGCTGGGAATGTGACTTTGTTGATCCGTAAATGCTTTTGGCATTTGATTAGCTAAATTCTGTAAATGAATTATCCTTTGAACTTCTAGTTCACATTGTTTTGTCCGATGATCAAAATGAGCCATTGATAATTCATTTCAACTAATCTCTTGACCCAACTGCTTATTTTCTCCCCCTGATGCTAATGAAACTAATTCATCAAATGACACTCGGCAAATCATGCCAGCATATATTCATTGGGTTTTAAATGCACATATATTACATACCCAAAAATAGGAAATATTAGATTTTTTTTGATCAAAAACCTTTGCAATGGGGAAATCTTTCGATAATTTGTTGGCATCATGCGAATTAACATTGCTGCATAGAAAAAATGGCTAAGCAGAATATGTGAGATTACATCTCATGTAAAAAGGTTGCAACCATTTAACTAATCATTCTGCTAGCCCATTTTGCATGTTAACATGAATTACAAGATGTTCAACATCAAGTCCAAGGGACATGCAATCCTCATTAAGGCTATTGAAGTAAATTCATTAGTACTATCAAGATAGCCTTTTGTAATCGGATAATCAGGATAGTATACTCTCAAACATATTTGTTGAGTAAAGAATCTTACAAACTTCAGGTTGCAAGAAGATAATAAACAAACGTGAAACCATTTAGTTGATGCATCAATTAAAACCATATGGTAACTAAATGGTTTACCATGTGAGTTTATCCTTCCATACATATAATCCTCTATCCATTTTGAGAATGTGAGATGCTCACATTATATTTAACTTTATGAGGGTCTCATAATATATTTTCCATTAGAACATGCAGCATATGAGAAATAGTGGTATCTATTGACACTTCAGGGTATATCCACATTTATTCTCAATCATTTCTCGTATCGTAATTGAACCGGATGGTTTAACCGGTCATGACCAACATTGAATTCATTAATAAACTTTTGGTTTACCTTGACAAACCGCTGGTTTGTATTAATTAGTAAACTTCTGGTTTACTATTTCATGACATACATTAAAATTATCAGTAAACTACTAGTTTACTAATGCATGTCGAACATTAAATTCATCAGTATCAGTAAACTTCTGGTTTACTATCATATGCTTTCAAATATGCTAATATACAAAGCCAAAGAAAATGCAGGAACATGAAATGTAAAAACAAATATATATATATATATATATA
>JANTPZ010114968.1:0-16953 GCA_025593235.1 Vachellia pachyceras
ATTAAAATCTCCTGCCAAAAGCCACGGACTGACCTGCTGCACATGCAAATCAAGAAGATCCCGCCATAGCCTTTCTCTCAGAGAAGCATTAGGGGAGCCGTAAATAGCCGTGAGTAGGTAAGAGTTGACTCCAATGGGATCTGCAACACGAACATGCATGAATTGCTTGTGGTTATGGAGGACAGTCAAGTCGACATCATCCTTCCAAAGCATCCATATGCTACCAGAGAACCCGTCTGCTTCAATGCGGTGGGAGTTTGGATAATTCAGGGCTAGTATTATTGATAGAGAAGGACTTGAATTTCAAAATTGATTGAGAGGTCCCATCTTTGGTTAACAGCGTTTTTCCGTGTGAATCAATTTTCTTATGGCTAGTTTGGTACGCTAGAATTGATTTTGGTGGAAATGGAAATGGAGATGAAAATGGAGATGGAGATAGAGATAGAGATAGAGATAGAGATAAAAATGGAGATGGAAATAGAGATGGAAATGAAAATGGAAATGGATATAAATATGGAAAAAAAAAGGAGAGGCCAAAAAATCAATTTCATGGAATTGAATACAATTCCATGGGTTACATCATGGAAATCATTTCTACCCATTTTTAATTCCATTTCCAATTCTACCTCTCAATTCCACCATATAAACATAGAAAATGAATTTCATTTCCAATTCCACCATACCAAACATGCCCTTAAGGTTTCGTAGACCAGATATTGAGCGGCCGACATACCCACTTCACACCCCTCATCCTGTGATGGTTCCAAACACTCCATAAGCTCTTCTTTGCCATTTTTCATCTCCACCACATCTCCACTCTCCATTCCTCTCGGTCTCCTCCCACAACATCATCAATTTCTCCTATGTTATCTTCAACTTTCTTAGTTTTCCTCCATGCAACTATTAACAAAGCGTTTATTTTGGCATTCTTAATGGCAAACTGTGGCTAACTATATAATTCTCCAATTCAATAATGATGGCAAGAGCTTGGATCTTTAAAGCGGAGTTTTAATTTCTTTAAATTCCTATATAAGAATTGCTTAACAATTTCTAGGTCTTATGATAGCCTTTTCTTATTATTGAAAAATATTTGTATTGTTTAATTGGATTGTATTTGGAGATTATTATTATTACTGGATTATTGTTTAGCATTTGATATTGGGCTATTTATAACTTTAATTTCAATTTTACTTTGTATTGACTTTGGAGTTAATATATTGTGATTTTCTAAGGTAGTTTGGAATCTTGGATTGTATTATCTCTTATTAGCTTAAATTATGTTATTTTGAATTTAAGGGTTATAATTAAGCATTGGTTTTTAACATCATAAATTCCATTTTTCTATTATGGTTGCAGTTATGGGATTTTGGAAAACATTTTATGGCAATTCTACGTGGTTTGATTGTTGGATTAAAGCTTAATTATAATTCTTATTTCATTATTTTAACTTCCATATCCATTGAAGTGAGGATTGCATGTATTGTTGAGTTGGAGAATTGATTATTACCATTGTTTATTCATGTGTTTCATTTTAATTTATTTCACCATTAATTAATTTTAATTATTTTCATATAAAAACATCAAAAACACGTATTTTTATTTCAATTTAATTCATGACATTTAGTTAGTAATTCATTAATTAAATATTTTTTTATAGTTTAGGTTACTTGCATTTATTTAATAGGATTTAACTTCTTTTTTGACTCTTCAAAGTGAATACAACTCGAATCGTAACGTCATTGCATTGATTCAGTTAATTTTTGAAGTGGATTTAAAGGACTAATGGCTCATTCTTCAAGTGACGCCATGGCTGAGGAGCCAAGGAATTGGTTCCCTAGTAATTAAGTGTCAAGTAACCTTGATTGGATTCATTTGTTGAGCTTTTTTTTTTTCCAGTTTTGTTAGTCTTTGCATTTTTAAGTAGTTTTCATTTGTTTTTGGTTTTTCATTGCACTTCTTTCATTTGCATAAAAAATTCAAAAAAAAAATTTACGCTTTGATTTGGATTGGTTCATTGTTTATGCTAAGAAGGGATAGGTCTAAAACTCTAGTTCCTTATAATTCTAAACTTTAAAAGTTTTTAAGGGAAGTTAGACAAGATCAAAGGGTAGAAAGGGCTAGTGAGATTATAATTGAAGAGGAAATTCTTTCACACGAGTCTAACTTGTCCTTTAGTGAATTTAGTGCTTTTGGTGATCATTACGTTGAACTGCACAATTAAATTGGTCTTTATTTAGTTGTTGGCTTAAGTGACATAATGGAAGCCATAAATAATCCTAATGGTTGTAATTATCATGCCATGAAATTTAGAGATGACCGGCACAGACTATGAGAAATCTCACACTCCGTAACCTTTGATCATAAACGTTTGTTATTCGCCAAACTACTAAATTACACAATGTACACTTTCTTTTCCCAAGATTTTGGCATGAAATATATCGTGTGTTATCAACATTACGATTCTTGTAGACATTTCGGCAGAGTATCCTCTTTAGGATAGACTTCCCGAAAGTCCTACAATAACCTAAAAGTTCAAGCAGCATTTGGAGCAACGCTCCACTAGAGTACATACATATTTTCCAAAATATACAAAAGCACATGGATACTATCTATAGCCTATGTGGAGCATCTAACATTCAAAATTACAAAAACAAAAGTTTATACACACACCAAGCAACAATCATTACATGACAACGGGTTGAACAACAACAATGAGGTCTTCACTGCTCAACCAGGGGTATAAGATCAACGGGCTATCTGAAGCCAAAAGTAAATTTCCAATGAATAACATCCCATAAATATAATCATCTAAACTTAAGAAAGTAATCTAAATGATTCAACTAAAATAAATATTGTAACAACAACGTTAGTTTCTGCAGAGTATAAACAAGTCACATTTTAATTTGTATAATGAATCATTTCTCATAGAATTTCAATTATGTATCAAAATCATTCGTTTGCCAAAATTGATTTAAAAATAATATTCAACATAACGAAATATCAGGCGTGGACACACAGTCCATGAGGGTAAATAACCAGCCGCAACTCAAGGCCACGAAGACAAGCGTGTACACATTTCACGAGGTTAAGTAACTAGCAGGCACGGCTCTAGGCCACGAATAACATGCATGAGTTTATACCCACGAATAACAGGTGTGAGTCAACACCCACGAATAACAAGCAATCTCGTAATTAACCATGGTGCACCAAGGATTAACAGTATAATTGTTAATAACTAGTGTTCTGTATTCAATCCTCTTAAAATATTCTCAAGCATGCATGGGATCAATTTCTGAATCATCATTAATGATAAAACTATTTTGTAATACTCTGTAACCAGGATCCCAACAAGAAAGCTTGCAAATAATATCTCAAACCATTTTCAAGCATGCATGGAGTACGTATCATTTGAATGTAATTTCTTTTCACTATCTTTATGCATGAAATCACAGTGATAAAACATTTCGAAAGTTACTATAACATTTTAACATTTACAATAATCAATATCTCAAAAGGTTTCCTTCAATTCTATACATGAGTATCCATATGAATAAAAATTGAGAAAGAATAATTAACATTAATTAAAATTTGTAAATCTTACTCTCTGCAATATCAATAAGATTAAATAATTTCAATAAACTTCCATCACTAAAACCATGCTTAAAATGTGACAATTAAATCACAATATAACAAACTTTATAAAATCATAATGGGACGCTATTCACTCACCTACTACACTCTTAACGTATAATTCTTCTTTTATCCTTTAGATTCCAACTTATCTCCTCCTCTTAACAACAACATATAACTATACTCAATTTACAATATTATATAAGGGAATCTCCCAAAGTAAAATTTAGTGGACAACATTTAAATGAGTCTTTATTTTAAACATTTCATCACACTTGATGAGCACTCAATATTAGCTTACACAATAAAATTCAGCTTTCTGCATCAATCTTTAAAAATTCAGTGGTTCAAAGCTCTATTTAATTCTCTTTTCATCCTCTATAAAGGAAAAATAATAATCAGTATCATAGTTTTCTCCTCAACTCATCAAACCCACGAAATTACTACTACACCATCAGAATTTCCAGTTTTTTTGCACCACTTTGCAAAATTCATAACTTACCCTCCACTCATCCAAATACTATGTTCTAGGACTTATTTTAAAACTTGACATGAGTACTATTTGCTTGCCAAATTTCATGGCCAATAAAGACTACTTGACTGATTGAAAGGTTACCCAAATTCAGCTATTCAACAATAAGTTCCAGCACCAATTTTTTTAGACCTCAATAACAATATTTTTAACCCACCATAAATTCCATACTTTATCACTAATTTATGATAGTTGAGACTTACTTTTAGAAACCAAAAAGGGCCCAGTAGAAGCACACACATGGATACACACACAGAGAGCATATGCATGCCACACACACACGCACATATTTTGTAATCCTCCACAACCAAAGTATGTGCATGTATGTATATATCTATATGTATAAATCATTACTTCTCATATCCCTTTTATGAAAACTCCATAGAGCTTCTTGCCTTCTTATTCGAAAGACACGCCTAATACACCCTTGATAGCGCCAGGACTTGAGCAATCATCATAGGCATATATTTAAAATGTGTAAATAGCTTTAATCATCCTCAACCACACCCAAACCATAAAAACCTCATCTTCATCTAGCATAACCAGAAACAAACAAATTTTTTTCATAGGAATAGTGTGCTTGCACACTCAAACTTCAAAATTGGAGAAAAATAACATATATGAGCTCAATTTAGTTCAAGGGAGTTTTACTCTTGTATATTCAACGATTTCATCAGTAAAAATCTTGCTCTTTCTCCATTTTTATTCAGCCCTTAAAACCCACAATGAAAGAGATGAAAGAATCTGAAGGTAGAGGAATGTTCAGGAGACTCACTTGACCCCGAACCCTTGCTTATATTGGTGAAACACACCCTCCTCTGGTAGAAATCATGGCGTCGCACACGATCACTCATCTCGTTCTGTTGTCCGTGTCGTGCTGGTATGGAATGGAGAATGAATAATGGGGAATGCAGAAGGTATTAGGATATTAAGTGTAGGGAGGGTGAAATGAGAATTTTTACCTCCCACACTTTTCACTTTATAATTTGGTCCTTCTCTCTGTTTTTTTTTGCTCCTATTTTTTTCCCATGACATTACAGTAATGATAGTAGGGGTAATGGATATGATATGGAACATGATAGAGTGGGTGATAATAATGGAGGTTCTAGAAGAAGAAGAATTAGGGAAGCCATTATTTCTTATTCAAATTATGATCCTTTTAATGTTGCATGTTGTAATGTTAATGTCAATTTTGATATCAAAGGTCAATTACTTAATTATTTGACTAAATTATATGGTTGGATAGGTGACGATCCATACAATCATATGAAATCTCTATCTATGGTATGCTCTAGCATGAAGCTGGTTTGGGCTAAGCTGGATGAGGTTCTTTGGAAGGTATTCCATTTGTTTTTGGAGGGTAAGGTACAAGAATGGTACATAAGCTTGCCTAGGCATATGACATATGCCTACCACAACTGGAACAACTATAGAAAAGAATTCTTGGAGAAGTATTTCCCTGCTTCTTAGACTTCCACATGAAGAAAGAGTTCTACTGTGTAAAGTAAGACTATGATGAGTCACTTTATGACCACTAGAAATATTTCCAAAACTTGATTTCTAGATGTCCACACCATCAGATTCCAAATGAATAGTTGTCCAATAATTTTATGATGGACCTAAGACTCAAGACAAGGGGATGTTACATGCTACTTTACAGGGTTCTCTCATTGATTTAACTCTTGAGGTGAGACATGGGAACTTATTAAGAAAATGTCATTGAACCATCAACAATATAATGTCACTAAGTCTAAAAATGTTAATGCGATGCATACTAATCCTTCCTCATTCCAAAGTTGGACACATTCACTTTTCAAATTTCTATATTAACTACACAGTTGAATCAGCTTGCATTTCACACTCCTCTTGTTAACACTTGAAATCCTAAGTCCATAGAGATTGTTACACCTAGTTGTGAGCATTGTAATTATGTTATGAACAGCTTTGCCGCTTGCCTTCGTAGATATGAGGGAGTATCCACCATGTATCAAGGAAAGGCCAATCTATCTAAACAATGAACCTATACTCAATTACATATAATGAAGGATGGAAAGCTAATCCAAATTTTCGATGGGGAGGAAGTGATAATAGGCAGGTTCAGTAAGGGTTTTTAAGGGGATATGGTTACTTAAGGGCAATATTACTATGGAAGGTTACCATGAGAATCTTCTATAGCTCTGTCTACCCAATAACAACCATACTCTAAAGATGATGAGTGATTCTCTCAAATACATAAGGGCATTGAGGAAATGATTGAGCACATATATGAGAATGAAGCTAGATTTGCAGCCCTAGAGAATAGGATGGAGCAATGGAAAACTTGAACATCTAATTTTACTTCTTATGTCACTAAGTTGTCAAAAAGTATGAGTGAACAGTAAGCTAAGGCTGGTGGTTCAATGCCTTCCAACACGGTAATAACTCTTAAATCCTTGAATGCAATTACATTACGAAAGTGGTAAGGAAATTGCAGTTAAGAAAGTGCAATTCAAAGATAATGATGAGGATGAAGAACCTGTTGACGAAGAGATAGAAGTTGATTCTCCTCTTTCTAAAACTACTCAACATTCCCAAGGCCATTCAAGAAACCTCCATTCAATTCAAAAGTGCTAAAGAGAATGGGCACTTGGAGGAATCCCTTAAATAATCGTTGGCTCAAGAGAAAGGGGATTCTAACGCTACTAAGCAAAGGCCAACGAAGAAAGGATCTCCTTCCAAGGATGATGAGGTGAACATTTCTAACTTGCCTTTTCCTTAATCCTATCTCGAGTAAGAAAGTTGATGAAAAGAAAGATAATGATGACCTTTTTGAAATGTTCGGCAAACTTGATGTTAATGTTCCATTACTTGATTTGGTTAAAAAGATGCTTAAGTGTGCCAAGTTTATGAAAGATATATGTAGAAACAAGAAAAAGTATAGGCATAATAAGATAATCCAACTGGAGTCTAGTGTTAGTTCTATCTTTAAGCCATAATTACCTATTAAGTGTAAGACCCTGGTTCCTACACAATTCCCTATACTATGGGCAAAACAAAAATTTCACATGCTTTACTAAACTTAGGTGCAACTATAGATGTTATGCTTACCTTTATTTATGAGAGTTTAGGTATTAGTGCCTTAAAAACACCAATTTTGTAGTAGGTCTAGCTGATAGGATTGTGAGATTCCTTAAAGGCTTTCTTAATGATATTCTTCTGCAAGTAAATGGTATTGTGTTCCTCTCTGACTTCTATGTGTTAGACATGATTAATGAGATTAAATTCGATAGCATTTTTATTTTAGGAAGACCTTTCCTTAGAACAACCTAAACCATAATTAATGTGAAAGATGGGTCATTACCATAGACTTTGGGGACCTTACCTTCAATATTTCCGATGCTATGCATCAAGGTTATACATATTACTCTTACTTGGATGTTAATTTGATTAATTGTGATGTTAATGATGTTGATGATTTGCATGAATCTAATATGCATAAACATAACTAGTATAATGAGATTGTTAAGCATGACAATATATTTACATGTTTATCTACCCCTATTCTTCTTTTTGCTCATATTATGATGACATGGTATGCATTAATTGTTTAGAAGTTTATCACCTCTTTCCATCTTCATGATTTTGATACCCTACTTTGAATATTACACCTCATGATAGCCTTAAGAAAGGTGAGTTTATTGATTTTGTATGTATTAATGATAAATGAGTTGTTATACAAGCTACACCCATAGCTTCTCTTTTGAGTGGCATTGGTACATTAGAAGAGACTAGCAACAAGCTTACTTTTAACTTGATCACTTGTAATCACAATCTTCATTGTGATTTAATTGATGCTTCTATTGATAAGGCTGATATCGATCCTCCTTTTTGTAAGTTATCTAAGAGTGGTACTGAATCGGGAAGTGGAGGACATACAAACCATGTTGAGCTTAGATATCCTTCCCCAAGCTACATGGATGTGCCACTTGCATTAAATGCATTTGACACGGAAGAATTAGTTCCTTCTATTGTACAACCTCATGATTTATAACTGCAACCCCCTCCCCTTAACTTAAAATGTCTTTTTTGCTGCTGACTCCAAATTTCCTATTATTATTTCCAGATCTTTGAGTAGTTCTAAAGAAGAAAGATTGATTTATGTGTTAAAGAATTATAAAGGGGCTATATGATGGTCTTTGGGGGACATATCAGTGATTAATCCCTCAATTTGCACACACATGATCATTTTGAATGAAGGATCTAAGCCAGTTAGACAATCACAAAGTAGATTGAATCCTCTTATTCTGGATATGGTTAAAAATGAAGTCTTTAAACTATTGAGTGCTAGGATAATCTATCCCATATTAGATAGTGAGTGGGTAAATCCGGTACAAGTAGTACCAAAGAAGAACAATATCACAGTAGTGAGGAACGAGAATGATGAGTTGATTCCAACTAGGGTTCAAAATATTTAGAGAATGTGTATAGATTATAGAAAGTCAAATAATATCACAATATAGGACTAGCTTCCATTACCTTTTAATAGATCAGATATTGGAGAGAATTTCAAGAAAGTCTCATTATTGTTTTCTAAACGATTTTTATGGCTACTTTCAAATACCTATTACTCCTGAAGATTAGGACAAGACTACTTTTACATGTCCTTTTGGTACCTTCTATTATCGAAGAATGTCTTTAGGTTGTGCAACTCTTTAAACATTTTTCAAAGATGCATGGTGATGATATTTAGTGATCTTCTAGAGTAGAACATGTAAGTTTTTATGGATGACTTCATTGTTTACAATGAGAGTTTTAATGAGTGCTTGGATAGCTTAGATTGAGTTCTTGTGATATGTATCAATAAAAAATTGGTTTTAAATTTTTAAAAGTGTCATTTCATGGTTGATAGAGGGATAGTCTTAGGTCACATAATCTCCCAAAAAAAGGTTGATAGAGCAAAAATTGAAGTTATTTCATCCCTTCCTTATCCTACTTATTTAAAGGACTTGAAGTCTTTTTTAGGGCATATAGATTTCTATCAATGATTTGTTAAAGACTTTATTGCCTTTCTCTACCTTGTTAAAAATACTTTAAATTTGATGACAAGTGTAGTTAAGCTTTTAACACCTTGAAATTTATGCTTCTTTCATGTCCTATTCTTACTGCACCTAATTGGAATTTACATATTGAATTATCTTATGATGCTTTTAACTTTGCAGTAAGTGTCGTGCTTGGGTAGGGGGAGGATAAACAGTTTAGAGTCATAGTATATGCCTCCAAGATGTAACTCCAAGAGCTTGAAGAAATTAGACTTAAATCATATGACAATGCTAGAGTTTATAAAGATAAGCTAAAATTGATTCATGACAAACAAATTCTAAGGAAGCAATTTCATGATGCCAACAAGGTTCTCAAGTTTGCCACCAAGTGGGACAGTCCTTTTAGAGTTACTAAAGTATACCCCTTTGACACAGCAGATCTCGTAGATGAGGAGACTGGTATAACTTCACAAGTTACCGGCCATCTGCTGAAGCATTACCACGAAGAGCAAAGACACCATGATCACATGGTTTTTCCTTTCCACCTTACTCCTTTACTTCCTATTGTATTACTGGTGATATCTATTTGCTGAGATAGTTAGAAGTAAGTATGGGGAAGGAACATTTTCAATAGTTGTAGTTGTAGCTGTTTATTTTTGTTTAGTAGTTGTTTGTTCTGTTTGCTCTTGATTTTATCATTTCTTTTGATCACTTGATTTATACTTATTTGTTTTCATTTTAGATTATCTTATCCTATCTCTCCTTTCTCTCCTCATTGATAGTGCTGTGTTGTGCTTCGATTTCAAATTGGACTTCACAACTTCCACTTCACTTGAGAGTTTAGGTTACGATAATGTTCATTTTTCTACATTGAAGACAATGTATTGACCAAGTATGAGGGAAAGCTGTTGTTCAGTTGAGCTGAAAAAAATTTCCTCAGGATTTGTTCCTGTTTCCTAAGTATTGATGCTATTTGCTCTACTCTTTACATTATTGGTTGATTTATGAATTGCATGCATGATTTAAGAGTGATTCTTGCTAGGGAATTTTTCTGTTAGCTTCTATGACATCATGTTTCACTTGCCTCAGTGTTTCATGCTGTTATATGAGCGATTTGCTCTTTCTCTGTTGCTGACCTGACTTTTGTAATCCTAGGGCATCTATTTTAATATCATTTTGTACAATGCTTCTGAATGTTGCATGGCTAGGTTTAATTGCATCTGATTTGAGTGATTTCTGTTCTTAGTTGGTTAGCATAGTAGAATACCTTTAGTGCAGTGTTATTAACCTTGTTTCATAGATTGAAGGAGGAAACATCTTCGAGAAACCTTGATGGAAGGATTTTTAAGCCATGTATTCTTCTTCATCTTGTGTGATTTTCACCTAGTTTTGGTTAACATCTAAAACTTGTCTAGATTCTTTTTCAAAGCTACACTAATACTTGGATTTGTGAGGATGATAGGGGCATTCATTTCTAAACCATCTACCTAAACACAAGCTACCTCATTTAACCATTGCCCACCCCTTTAAGAGATGGGTGAAACAGTTGTACCCAATGTGAACTCTATTATGTTTCTTGTAATACCTTTAGTTTATATCATTTATCATGTCCAGCGCAAGCGTTTGGAATCACTTTAATTAGTTGGCCAGAACTTGTGGAAAATGACATTTGAAAACTTTTATTTTTGTAATACTATTCACAACTTTCTAAAAATGACCTTAACTTTGAAAAATCATAATTAATTGTAGAAAAATCAGAATTGAGTGATTCTAAATTCTATAGAAATATATTTGAATCAAATTTAGAGGAAAAATAAATTCTGGACAGTTTATCTTGAAAATTGTGCCCAGTTTTTATTTCAAAAGTTACTATTCATTTGGTCATTTTCTATTTTTTCAGTATTTTAGCCCAACTTCGGAAGGGTATATCTCTTACCACGGTTATCATATTTGGACAAATTACCACTCATTTTAAAGAGAAAAATCAGACCTATTTGGTTGTAAAATATCACATCTTAACTCCCCCAAATGCGTCTATACGGATTGGTCAACTTTGAATCCAATTTTGTTGACTTTTACCCCCATTTGTTTATATTTAATCCAATTTGAGGTATGGTTGCTTTAACTTGCCATATTAATGCCCTTGGAGCATTTTAAACTATTCTAGCATGCTTGGAAATAAAATCTCCTTATACACATGCTATCAACTACAATCAACACTTAATACCCTTATAGGTATTTACAACTTTTCATAAATGCTTACCAAATACTTACCAAATCTCCAAGCCTTATCCTTATCCTTCTTCTCTTCTTGGATAAAGCTAGCCCTAGGGTTTGGGTTACATTGATAGGGTAAGATTCTTAGGAATCTTAGTAGCATAAGCAATTATTTCATAATCACATTCATGCATTTAAAAACATGATACATGCTTAACTTAACCTTGAAAATAAATTATTATGCATACCTCACATATCACACAACATAGCAAAGAGGCAAATTTTCATCATATCCTAACTTTATCATTCACACCATGGCATGTTACCCAAATCATAACAAAGCAAGTAATCATGTAATAAACACATTGAAATTTAATTAAAATAACAATTGCTAATCTACCTCTTCTCCTTAATTTTCTTAGTATCTTGGGTGTAAAATCACCGGTGAAAGCAGAGAGAAGATAACACAGCAGATTCATCATGGTTTGATCCTCCAGACCTACGTCCAGTCCCCAGAGCTCCTCTAAGATTTGCAATCCACCAATCAACAACAAATAAGGCTCACCAGGCCTTTACAAAGGAGATTCACACTCCCTCTCACAACACGCAATAAAACAGAGTCTCACGCACTCTGATTTCTGACAAAATCTCAACCGAACTGATTCAAGGTCCCAACCTTGAATATCTCACAGTCATACAACAAGAATTGACAAGATAAACTCTCTTGAGAAGAGTGGATGGTCAAATACTGAAGCTCACTAAAATTGATTTACAAAATGACAAAAGAACAAATGCAGAGAGTAATGCTGTATGAATGTTCATTCGTTGGTTCTCTATCTTTTGTCTTTAAAGCTACTTGATTTATAGTCGAGACTATATTCAATAGCCGTTACACAGAGTTTGAATGCCTACTAGAGAGAAGCTTGTAACCGTTACTCACAGCCGTTGTGTTTGTTAGTCTGTCATTAAAACTTGCGTTCAGCTGATGACGGTGGAAGCTCATATTCATTACTCAGATGACTTGAGGTTTCTAATGAAAGGACTAGAAAGTCTTTATTAGAGCAGGTGAAATTCAAAATATGCTAAGCATGAAAGAGGAAAGCTTAGGTAGATGATAGGCTAGCTGTGTCAGAAAATAAGGAACTCGAGTTCTCAAGATCTCATAACCCGAGTTCTGTAACATTGAATTTAATAGCCCAGTAGTGAAACTTCCAGTTTTGGTAAACATAACTCGAGTTTTGATAAACTTTCATTTGGGATTCGAGTTTGCAATGAAAGTTCTGAAAATCAGTGTAAAAACTTTTATTTGAAACTTCAAGTTTTGATATCAAGTTTTGAAGTCTAATTGTAAAACTTCAAGCTGTGAAAGTAAGGACTCGAGCTTTAAAACGTGTGATAAACTCTCTAGTTGAAAAAGGTCCTCAAAACTCGAGTTCTGAATCTCAGGAACTCGAGTTTTGAAAACTTCCAGTGAGGACTCGAGTTTGAACATCAAATCTTTGAACTGAAGATCATTTGTAAAGCATGGAATTTGAGTTTGGAAAACATCAGGACTCGAGTTCTGTAAATTCTAAATTAAAACTTCCAGTTTTCAATTAAAGTTTTGTGAAATAGTTGTGGAACTTGAGTTTTGGAAATCTGGAATTCGAGTTTTATAAAAGCAATTTTCAGAGATGAAGTTCAGAAGCCCGAGACTCGAATTTTGGAAATATGAAACTTGAGTTTTATGAGCCATGAGATGCAACTCGAGTTTTCCCAAGCTCTAACTCGAGTTTTATTGAATATTTTGTGTAAAAAATCCATTCAGATCATGAGACTCGAGTTTTGTAAATATGGAACTCGAGTTCTATGAACCATGAGATGCAACTCGAGTTTTCCCAAGCTAGAACTCGAGTTTTACTGAAAGTATTGTGAGAAAATTCAGTTCAGATCATGAAACTCAAGTTTTGTAGATGCAAAACTCGGGTTTTACTTCATGCTTTGAATTTGCACAGGTCACATTCCAGCTTTCAGCATAAGGCTCACCTTACAACGCTCATAACTCTCTCAGTTCAACTCCAAACCTTGTAAATAATATATCAATGGAAAGCCCTATAAGTCTACTTTCACATGAAATAAGAATCAGCTCCAAAGCTGTTATATAAATAAAGATATGAAAGATACAATAAGAAAAGGTCAGTAATATAACGTTAAATTCGACTGCCAATTTTAGAAAATTATATCTCCTTCATATGAAATTATATCTGTCTATGAACCGCATTTTGAGTCTAGTTTCATACAAAATTTGTTTCACATCAATCGGGCTTGTCGTTTGGGAGATATGATCAAAATATCAAATATATATCAAGATGAAAGATAATAGAGGAGTTGAAACTCGAGTTTTGATAATTCAGAACTCAAGTTTTGCATAACTTAAAGCCCAAACTTGAGTTTCCAATATAAGTTTTATGCTTTTATGTTGTGGAACTCGAGTTCTAAGAAAACAGGACTCGAGTTTTGTATAACTTCTTCCTGAAACTTCAAGTTTTGACTTCCAGTTCTGAAATTTTAAGACTCGAGTTTTTGAACTGATCAGAAAACTTCTTTCTGAAACTTCAAGTTCTGACAGAAAGTTTTTGAACTGAAAACAAAACTTCTTTTTCAAACTTCCAATTTCAATATCCAGTTTTGAAAAACAATTATAGAACTTGAGTTTTGAAAATTCTTGACTTAAGTTTTGAAATATTTAGAACAGTTTCAATCAGGGAGCTCTAGAAACTCATTAAACTCGATATTTATCTTCAAGAAATATTTTTGAGCATTCAAAAGAAGTTTAGATGAATGATAACTCAATTTATGATGATATAACATCTATTTGAAACATTTTAACATTCAAATTGAGTCATTTAACCATATCATCTTCCAATTAAAAGAATGCCCAAATAAAAGTCAATATGCATTATAGAAACTTTTTGCTACTTTATATTTGATATCATCAAAACTAATCATATCTAACAACTTGAATTCCAAACATAATTTTAATTATTTTTTAAATACTTAAAATATTTAAAAATAATACAGAATATTTAAAAAATATTTAAATTATTTATTTTACCGTTCCATTTTAAAATATAAGGTCTTAAAATATAAAATACTGGAAAAAATTATTTGAAATATTTATTTGAGCATGTATTTTTTTAATAAAAAACATAATACAATTAAATTGATTTTAACAATAGGAGAATCGATAGACCAAGTATGAAATGTTATTGTCCTTAAATCAAACTTTTAAAGGTCAAGGAAGTTGTGTACAACTGACATAAAGTTTAGGGCGTTTTATGTATTTTAAATACACTCTCTCCTATCCTATTTATAAGCAACAACTACAAGAAACAATTATAGTTAGTTAAATGCATTAAATATGTAAGGCATGATATTTTCAAGCATACCCTTATTTTTTAAGATGGTGAGTGATAAATGGAATTGGCGGGAAAAAAGATGAGAGGGAATGAATGAAGAAAAAGATGATAGAGATATGAGATTAAGTGGAGGTAAAAATAAAAAATGCATTAAATCTTTAGATAAATCAAAATTGTTGCTTACATACAGGAACAAGTCCAATAGAGATAATTTTACTTTTAAATAAAATGAGTTTATTTTAAATCCAACTTGGATTTTGAAATCTTCCACATTTCCAAGACTTGTAGATTCGTCATATGATCTCTAAACATTTTTGTCACAGTGAAACTTGTCATTGATCAAATTAAGTACAATAATAAATGAATAGTAAATTTATATATTCATATAAAAAAATTAATATGTGATTTATAAAAATATTAAAAAATTCATTATTTTTGTGCTATATAAATAGGATCACATGAGTATTTTAAAAGTATTTATTTCTTTTTTTCCCTATAGAAATTTTTGACCATGCAAGATGCAACTGGAGCTTTCTTTAACATTCACATGCCTACATGAATTAGCGGTATAAGTTTTTTTTAATGTGATTTATTGTCTATAAGGTAAGTGTATGAGAAGAGTTTTATCTCGACTTATATAAATTTATTTTTCTAACACTAAGACAAACAATATCTTTTCGGCCTGTTTGCTAGCACAAAAAATCTCCGCAAAAAAGTCATATTGTAGTTCATCAATTACTTGCCCACTCGTGTGCCTAGACCACTCTGCCTTTTTTTTTTTTATCATTATTACAACCTTTAGGATTTAATATAAGAATCAATTAATCTTTTTAAGGAGATTAATAAAAGAAAAATATTAGTTTAGAGAAAAATGATACATATATAAATTATTTAATTTCCTTAATTTTCTAAAAAAAAGTTAACGCTCTCTTATACTAAGAACCAAAGGTAATATTAGTTTGACATTGACAAAAGTACCACCACTGTGATTGTTATTGTAAATCCAGTTTTAGAAGAAAGTTTTGATTTTAAATATAAGTTTGCTTATAAATTATTGAGAGAGAATTGGAGATAAGTCTCCCATTAAAAAAATTAAATGTAAAATGGGACATTCCACAATATGCAACTAAGCTTCCACGTTATGTGCAACTGAGCTTCTGCTTATGCAACTGAGCTTCCGCTTATGTAACTGAGCTTTCACAATATGCAAATGATCGTAGAAGTATATATATTTACATGACATGATATTAGTGAACTAGAGAACTTGAAGAAAATAGTGGCCACATGATTGGGAACTAAGAACTATAAACTCTGCAATCTTTCTTACGAACAGAGGTTGCCAGACCTAAACATGTTATAAGCGGGTCACAAAGAAAGTATATTGCGCTTGTTTGGGAAGCCATTCTTCCCAACGGTGCACGTAAGTCGAGACAAAACCATCTCGAAATCTGTAAAAACCATCTTGAAATCCATAAAAACCATCTTGAAATCCGTAAAACCATCTCGAAATTCTCAAAATGCCTCTGTAAAATCCATTTTCCCAACGGAGTTCCCAAACAAGCACATTATTGATGTGTTGAAATAGACATGTAAATATTAGTGCTCTTGTTAAAAAAAACATATAAGCAATTAGTAGGCAAACTGATCTACTTATCTCACACTCCACCAGGTATATCCTTGAATGGAATGTGAAGCTGAGATTACATTGATCAGCTGTTTTGTTCGGTAAATGAATTAGTTTAGATCAATTTCCTTGATCAAGGTGCAAATAAGTTCTTTCTTTGTTGTTTTTCTGTTAAGTTATAAGGATATTTTCCAAACCTCTTTGGATTTGAGATTAATTACTTTCAAGAGCATAAATGTTTTCCCCTCTTTTAACAGGTGCACTCCACGGGATTTAAACTTGCATTCTCATCTTTGTGAGAGTGAGACTGCTTATTACTTCAACCAACAACTTGTTGATTTATTAGGTAAGCTTAGGATTTGGCCTTTCTATTGCTTATGGTCTTAATGACCAAAGCAAACGGATCGAGTTTTTCATTCAAACGGATCCCAAACAGGCACTTGATGCCTCTCAAGCAGCCTCAGATCCAAACCTTATAAATTAGAAGGTTATATTAGACGAGCTATTCCTAATTGGCATGCTCGAATCTAACTT
>JANTPZ010114977.1:0-17273 GCA_025593235.1 Vachellia pachyceras
CAAGATAAGATTTATCCCTCACATTAGTTGGGAGATATTACCGGGCCCCTCGGTGAGTGAGTCTGAGAAATGTCTGGCCATATGTAACGAAAAGGAGTTTTCATTTCCTTGATCAGACTACTCAGAGATTGAGAAAGTAATGGTCAAGAATAGGAGGTTGACATCATCCATGCCTCATCCTTAACCAAGATATCGTGTGATAAAAGGGACGTGATCTGATTGCATGAAAGGTTGCGTCGTGTTAACGATCTCATATGATTTGGGTAGTCGTAATGTCTTGCTAGAGACCACTTACGACTTGTTAGCTAATGTTGAGTTTAGCCCACTGCCAACTTCATATGGGCCTACAGGGTCGCACGCAAGAACAGCCCAACATGAGCTTCAACATCTAGGGTTTATTCGAATTATATATATACACACACATAAATTCGAAATGACAATAATATTATATGTTAGTATTTAATTTATTTGATAGATTAAATAACTAACATTAATATTCAGATTTAATTTACAAAGATAAATTAAATTCGTTGGCTCACTATTTAGATTAATTATATGGATATGATTTGATCAAATCAGATTAATCCAAATCAGAATTGCAAAATTCGAATTTCACATTTTGAATTTCAAATTTCGAATTTCAAGATTAATAAAGATTAATCTTGAATATCTTTTGAATTTTAAGATTAATAAAAATTGATGTTGGATATCTTTTGAAATTCAAATTTCAAGATTAATAAAGATTAATCTTGAATATCCTTTTGAAAATTCGAATCTCAAGATTAGTAAAGATTAATCTTGAATATCTTTTGAGATATGTATTTGAATTTTAAAGATTAATCACAGATTCTAGAAGCTCTTCATAAAATCTATAAATATTAGGACTCATGAGCGAGAGGTATGAGAAATTCGAATTTGACCTTGAGCCACCAGAAACCCTAGAGAGAGAGAGTGAGATGTGAGAGGCACTAGCACGCTGCGATTGTTGGGAACTATTCACGTGGATACCGGTAGAGGGAGATGATCAAAGAAACGTCGGCTCCTTATGATTGGAATCAAGAACGCAAAAGGTCGTGGAACTTAAAGAGATCCAAACGCAAGAGACGCTTCGAATTCGAAACGTAAAAGGTATGGCTCTATCTCCTTGATCTAAATGCCTTTGACAGATCAATAAGGGGATTATAAAATTTTAAATTCCGCTGCATTTACATTCTAATCCCAACAAATATATCATATGGCACTTAGCTAGTTATCAATCTGAGTTTGGTCCAAAGAAAACTTCTGCCTAAATAAGGCAATCTATGATCTACTATGGTCTTCTTCCAACCGAGGTTGGCTAAACTAAACTTAGTTCATTAGACTGGGAGTCTTAGATCTCAACTTTATGTATTTATTTTTTGTTTTCCTTTTATAGAGGTAAGATTTCTATATTATAAACATGATATAATAAAAAAAATATCTATCATAATATAAAACACATCTTGAAACATTAAAACTTGATAATAAATTCATAAGATTTTTTAACAACAACAACAAAAATTCAATTCGTAAAATATTTTAAAGAAAAATCACCTAGACCAAATCGGACTAGTCATGGTTGTCTCATCATTTGATCTAAGACGTAGTCCAACACGATCAATTAGTCTGATCTAGTCTGGTCTGCTTTTATTATAAAACTTACCTGAGCTAGACTGGACTAGACTAAACATCTCGAGTTGGACTGGGTTAGACTAGCTCACCAAGTTTTTCCACACACCCAACTTTGCTTATGTAAATTACAACTTATATAAATTAACATATGAACATTTATATTTCTTGAATCAACATTTAAATATTTATTCTCGTCCTTTTTAACATTGATGATAGAGTTAAAAAGATTATTTCACTTTTTATTTTTCTTAATAAAATATAAATTTCATTTCCTGATTTATTGATAACATAAAAAATAAATACTATATAATCATCATTCAATTAAATTACATTTCCACGTATTACATTCCTATGAACTCTATGAACTAAATGGAACATAAAAGTTCCCTTGGTTAGATGAGAATTATGATTCTCATTCCCAACTTTTCAAAGCAATGACCCTACTATTTCACATTGGAAAAATCCAAGGTTTTACACCATAAAAATATCAACACAACCAAATACACCATATCACTCTAAATAACTACTTATTAATACATAGTCGTTATAGATGCCCCACAATAGTTCCTTAAGTCACATATGTAGATATTTTATTTAATACATTATATTAAATAACCATTTCAATATCTACATAACAGATTCCCTTAATAGCCACCATATTCTTCCTTATTACTTCCTAACCTTATCTCCCCTAATTTAAGCCATGGGTTAGCACTTTCTCATGTGACTATTAGCTACCCAACAAGCTCACCGATCCAGTGATGCGGATAGGTTAAAGACCATATATAACAAGACCTAACCATGAGTTTCCCTCTTAACCACAGGGTGTCATAGGATCTCCCTTCTATAACCATGAGTTGTGATGGGCTTTCACCTATTTTACCACAAGGGCCCTATAATAAGTGAGCCGATGATCTTCTAGTATACGGCTAGACATTCTTCCACCTTATTCTCCATACATGCATGTACTAAAATTCACCCTCTTATACTCTTTTTGTGAACTCCCACCAATCAACGTCTATCACTTAATATCACAAATTAACATGTTAGCTCTTATATTAATTACCCCATAATTTGTAATCTAGAGCTAATTCATTGAACAATCACAACTCATCATGATAACATTTTTCCAAATCAAATACCATTGATAAAGCTTGAGGCTATTTTTGAAATGTTTACAAGTTCACAAAAGCCTTTACACCATCAATAAAATATGACTAAACTAATGAAGTTACCCAAATTTTCCAAATGAAATCCAAATCATTCATAACATGTTACAAGCATGCATAAAGAGTGGGAAAAGGTTACCTTATGTCAAGCAACACACAATCACAACAATCAAAGCTATGAGCTCCAACCAAAAGCTTAAATGAATCTAGCATCAACACATAATTATAACCACATATTAGTCTCACAACCAATCAAGTGACTAATCAAACAATTAGAGGTACCCATACATTGTAACCTCCCAATTCTTCTCAAACCTTAATTCAATCCTTCCAATAACAAATCTTAATTCCATAAAGCTCAACTAACTCAACTAGATTAGTTACCAATCCCAAAGGTATCAAATGAGTCAAATTCTCAATTTTTTTTGTTACAAGAGAGGGCCAAGCCCGACAGAAAGAAAAGTCTAGACTAAGAGGGGATTGACTCCCATGGATGAATTGTAGCACATGCTCCTCATATACAGAGGAGGAGACCTCATAATAACAGATCTTGACAAGCTTTCCTTTGCTAATGCATCTGCAAGCTGATTTTGTTCCCTATTAATATGAACCAACGACAGATCCCATTCTCTTTGCATCATCCATCTAATCTGACAAGACACTAAGCTGCAGGCTTGTCTGTTCTTTTAGACAATAAGGCATCCACCAGACATTTTGAATCAGACTCCACAGCTACTCTCTTAAATCCGTACTCCCATGCTAACATCAGACCCCTATAAAGGCCCCATTCCTCAGCTTCAATAACAGTACATCTCCCTAACGATTGTGTAAATCCCACAATCCAATCACCATTATGATCAGTTATAACTCCTCCACAACCAGCACTACTCTTGTCCCTTGTGACTGCCCCATCAACATTTATCTTCACCCATCCCGCTGGTGGAGGCACCCAGGTGGTGTTCCTCATAGCAGGCTCAGTTTCCCTGTTGCCCATTATCTTATCAGCTTGAACAAAAGTTTGCCACACACATTTAATCATTTCTGCAGGTTCCTTTGGCTTAAGAAACTCATATTGAAAAATAGAGTTATTTCTCCATTTCCAAAGTAACCAAACTGCCACCCCCCACACTAAGCTCCAATCATCTTCCTGATTCCTACCAAGTTGACGTTTTAAGTTCAACGCCATCCAATGAGTGCTTGGGCATTGATGCTCGCTGCCTTAAGCCATCACTTGGACCCAGGCCCTTATTTGAGTGCCTTAGTGCTGATGCTCTCTTCGATATATTCTATCTTTTTATATTGTATTCCAATATTTCTCACTTCCAAATATCTATAACCTTGAATACAATAATCAAACTACTTTAAAACTTAATTCCAATTGCTCCAAGAATTAAACAATAATTAATCAACTTATTTCTTGATTTTCACACAAAGCGCTACTTAGCATTAATACTTGATATTAAGATTTAAGATTATATAACTATCTCTACTTATAGGAATTTTACCCCTAAAATTCAATCAACACAATCACAAAAATGTTAATTTTTATGTTTTGATTATGACAAAAGTGTTTTTGATTTTGCAATAATTATCATTGAACTTAGTTTAATTATTATGGAAAACACTCAAGTATATCTATTTACACTGGAGAAGAATGCTCTATAATTAGAAAGTATCTTTGTAAAAGCATTTCACTCAAGTGAAGCTTTTTCCACTTGAGTGAAGCATAGAAACATAAGGACCAACATTCTTACCTTTTTCAACATTGACAAAACAAGAATCAAATCAGAGAAAAAATATACTCAAAAATTGATTTTGGAGAGAGGATTTTTTATTGAGCATTGGAATGAAAAAAATGAAGCAATTGATACATTATAATCCTAACTAAACCATAATAGATAAGCAATAATTATATTGCACAATTCATTAGATTTCATTCAAAAACAAGTAATACAATATCATATGCATTACACAAAAAGAAAATGCCAAATGAACAATAAAAAAATGCAATAAAAGTGAAATGAAACATTCTTAGGTTATTTTTGGTTCATGAGATTTCATTTGAAAACAAGTAATACAGTGTCAGATGCAGTAAAAAATAGAAAATACCAAATGAACAGTACAAAAATGTAATAAAAGTGAAATGATACAGTCTCAGGCTATTTTTGGTTCATGAGATTTCATTTGAAAACAAGTAATATAATGGCTCCGTTTGGCAAAGTGGTAGAGAAGTACTTTTACGCAAGCCGAGGAAAATATATGGAGGAGATTATCTCGTTTTGCGAAAAAACACTGTTGAACGTGCTTTTGAGCTCCTAAAACGCTTTGCCAAACGGAGCCAATGTCAGATGTAGTAAAAAAAATAGAAAATGCCAAATGAACAGCACAAGAAATGCAATAAAAGTGCAATGACACTGTCTGAATGTGATATCTTGAGGTATTGTCGCTGTTTAGCCGCATGTAAGCATAGGGCTTTATTCTCTTGAAGTCCTATAGTCATCTAAAGATGCCTCAGATGTCAAAAGCCATAACCCGACTACATATATGATATTCACTCTGGACGAGTCCAACTGATGTAGGATTTGAGCACACAATGCCTACTGCATCTCCCTTCCCCCTTCACCCACTATGGGGTCTCTCAGGGTGTTGGGTCCCTAGTAGCACTTGGTGTGACACTTTCCCCACCAATGGAAAGAGCCATCCTCGGCTCCCTCCCTTCTCTCCCTTTTTGTCATCATCAAGAATGATAGAGACTAAGGGAAGGGGTGGAATTGCTTGTGGTCTTTCTATAGGAGGAGGTCTAAGATTGGTATTCTTACCTAAAGTGGTAAGAACCTGGTCAATAAAAAGGTTAGGCTAACGAATACGGGAAGCAACAGGAGTGGAAAAAGGAGAAAAGATAGGAATAACATTATCTGCTTGATTGAATAATCTTTCAATTCTTTGCAAACTTACTTTACTTAGAATATGACACATTAAGTCATTCAAATGGAATTTTGTTAGAAAGGAAAATTTTGCTTAAAAAAAATAAGTTACTCAATCCTTATTTTCTTTTTCCATCTTTTTATCATAAAAAACATAAGGACCAACATGCATGACATTCTTTGAGAGCTTCTTAATGCTTCTTCTATAGCAAGAATCCAATCATTGTTAGATATTGCAGATTCATCAAGTTTAGCCTTGCCATTGTTGTGAATGAAGCACTTGCCGTAGATATGAGATATTTAGTTTCATGCCCTTTTATAGCTCGTAAGGATTTTTCCTAGTGATTTTCTGATGTATGCTCTGTTTGAGATATAACATGCAATGTTAATTGTGTTAGTTTAGAATACATGTGATACTTGTTTCTTTGTTATCATTGCTTTTGTCTTATATATGAGAATTCTATTTTCCTTTTGACTACTTTTTGCTAAGGATTTCTTAGAGTTGAGAAGTTGTAATCAATTCCTACATATTCGCAGTAACTTTAAAGGCTCTATTCTCGAATTTTCTACCATATTCTGTCATGATTAACACAACAAACACACCTTTCTCATTTTAGACATTTTTGAAAAATACAACAAATAAATCAAAATGTTTTATTTTTAGATGAAAGAAACATTGTCCAAGTAGATCTAGAAATTGGAGGATTTGGTAAAGAAATAAAAACACAAAGTATCAAATTAAAAATTGAAGAAAGTGAGTGTGTGTGTGTGTGTTAAGAATGATTTTTCATGATAATGGTGTGGGAACAATATTATGATTTTAACATGGAACTTTCCCTAATTTCTCCAAGCAAATAAAGTGAAATAATTAAAATTTTAATTATTATTTTTATAAAAAATTTTAATAGTGATTTTCTAAAAATTAAATTATATTTTTAATTATTTGAAACATAAGTAATATGGTCAAGATTTAATAGGGTCAAGATGCTTTCAACACTCTCAACCATTTTTTATTAACATTTTGTGTTATGATTAATTTTTAGTTCATATAGTTTTCTAAAATATTTTCAATTCCACCCAATATCCCAAAGTAATATTTAATATAATTTTTCTTTTAAATTAATCACCTTAAACTTTGGCTATTGAATGTTTCTGAAAAAATATCTAAGAGTGTTGGATACACAAAAAATTAATTTAGAATATCAGTATGTTGGCAGGAAATTAGAAACTATTTAATCATCTATGTCAGCCTCTACGTCACTATATTCAGTCAAAAATCTCAAGTTAAGGTCAACGCTATGGTCACGTGATTTTTACACCACTTTTGGAAGTTCGATGTTACTTTATCGCTCAAAAAAGCATTCAGTGTTAGATACACGTTGGCTAAAATTTCATGTATATTTTTACACTTTAACCCTATTATTTACAAATAAAATTTGCATTAATTTGGACACTAAAAGACTAAAAGCATTACTCAATCAAAATCAATTAAAAATCATTTTTACACAAATTGAAATAAAACTTCTCTCACATGCATTGATTAAGCCTTATTATTTTGGATCCATAAAATCTTATGCCTCATATCATAGTATATCGTGTTAAGAAATGCTTTATCCAATCCCCGTGCTCAATGTCTATCACTTGGTTCACTTAAAAAAGGGAATGAAATTTTTCTGAACTAGAATGAAATACGAAATTCCTAAAACACCCTTAAATTTTGTGTCATCCTCAGCCTCGGGGAATCATCAACAAATGGATTTAGCATATAGAATCTTCAAGTAAGATTAATGAAAGTAAAGAAATAATTATATATACAGAATCACATGAATTTTTTTAAGAAATTAAGGAAATTAAAAACATTACTTAAAAATATTTATTTATATATGTAATTAGATTATATATTAGTTTATAAAGTAGAAAAATTAGTTTGGAGGTGAATAATAAATATAAATACTTTAAAATAGTTTATTTAAATTGCTTAATTTTCTAAACAATGTTAGATGGCTCTTACACTAAGGGTTGGAGATAGTATAATATTTTCTTACAGATGTACGTTGAATAATGTGGATATATATTAGATTAATAATCTAAACACAGACAATTAATAAATAAATCAATACAAATTAACTTTATCTAATTTATATTTGTTGCATTAAGACTATACTTGTTGAGAAACATTTGCACAAATCTAGATATTCAGAGAATTATTAACAGTTTCAAACAAGCATTCAATTCTTCATCTACCAGACACATGCAATATAATGGTGCCCAAAGGGAGTTTATCAACTTACATAAGTCTTTCACAAATCGTATAGTACTATGACACTTGAACAGTTTCCTGCCCAATCGTTTCAGGCTGAAATGTTGTGCCCATCTTATTTAATACTATATTTCTAATCAAGCTTAAGGTTAAATAGGATTTGATAATGTAATAACTTTTTGCTTACTAAGTGATGTTGACACATCACTGAGAGGAAAAATAATATTGTTCTGGCAGAAAATCCACTGTGTGCACAAATGTTTTCTCATGCATCCTTCAGATTCTTCATCAAACATCAATATCACTTGGCTACAAATCTTTGCTTTGCTCTTTGATTTTTCTATTTTAAAAAGTCTTCAAGGGGTTTGGCTAGTGTTAATCCTCCTCTAACTTTAAGAAGAAAATGGAGTGAGGAACGAAGTAACTTGACTGAAAGGAGAGGATGGAACACGGTCGTAATAGCAGTTTTGATTAGTGTAAACAGGAGGATATCTGTGTTTAGGGAAAAAAAGAGGTAAACTTCAACCAGCTAGCATCAGCTAGCTTGCTTTAAAGGGTATGCTTATTTTTATACACAGTATTGCTGAAGCAATTTTAAGATGAAACGCCATATTTAATAACAATATAAAGTGAACATGTTAACAAGGTATGCATGAGGGATATGAATAGGGAATGCATTAATTCATGAGAGGTGGAATATGCAAGTTTGGTGAATTGGAAAAAGTACTGAGCAGTGAGTTGCAAATGGCAGCTCGTTTTGTGTCACCGTCGGTCTTTGCACTTTTGGATGTTGGAGTTTAATTTTTCCCTTTCATTGCTGTAAAAAGATGGTACATCAAAAGATTGGAGAAAAATAGTGTGCTATAAATTGAACATTGAATTAATTAAAGTGGTGGCGGGTAGGTAGTGGTTGAAGAATGCCATTGGAGGAATGAGGGAAAAGTAAATGAGATGCCTTAACTATAAAAACCTGTAAATATATTTTGTAGAATGTATTAACGATTATAATTGAATGTGTCAGTGACTTTGCATAAAAAATGGTACAAGCTGCAATGGCTAAAAGGTTGACTTTGTTGTTATTGATTTATATTTTTGTTTGTGTAGGCAATGTAGTTTCAAGGAAAGTTGTGGCAACTGTAAAATATGATGCCCAGAAGTTTTTTGATATTGGAAAGGGTGGTGGATTTGGTTGGGGAGCTAGAGGAGGCGAAGGAGCTGGTGGTGGGGCTGGATTTAGAGGGTGCCATGATTTTGGAGGTGGATTTGGTAGGGGAGGTGGGATAGGCAAGGGTGGATGATTGAGCTTTATTTCTATAGTATTTTTACTTGAATTTCCGAAGCATTTAATGCATTTTTGGCCAATCATGACCCTTCTTGAGCTTAATTTGGAAACTAGAGTTGTTGATTGTGATTAGCTTGATTTTGGGTGCATTTGCCATAAAAAATGAGACATTTGTACTTAATTATAATCATGAGCAAGTGATACTTCAAATGTTTCCTATTTTATTTCAGGAACTCTAGCTAATGACAAGTGGAGACATCTCTAGAACAGTTCGCCATGGCACAATTTATAATTCGTTGCGGCCAAAGATCAAGCCAGCAAGCAAGAACTCTCGGGAGAGGTTCGCCGCGACTAAAATTCAAGTTCGCCGTGGTGAATATCGCGTAACAGCACCAGATTATGCTCCAAATGAAAAAAAAATACCCGACCCACCTTGTTGGATCCAACCAAAGCGGTTGAAATATTCTATTTAGGGTAAAACTTATAGAGATGACGAAGAAGGAGGCAGAGAAAAACATTCCATACTCATCTCTTCCATTTTTCTCTCATTTTCATTGCTTTCAAAATCCCAATTTCACTTCATCTCATCCCCAAATTCCATCATGTACCTTCATCTGTCCATCCAGAGTCATAAACTTTTGGATATGAGCAGCTGAGCATCTCTTTTCCTCTTGGTGATGAAGATGGCTTGAGATCAAAGCGCCAAAAAGGGGAGTAGTAGTTTTAATCTGTATTTATGTTATGGATTGTATAGTTTCTGAGTTAGGACTTGCAATTTGTACTTAAATGCTTGGTCTCGGTCTAGCCAAACTTGGATTACTTGTGTATTGATTTTACTTTGTGTTTCTCTCTACTTATTCAATAAGATCTTTGTTTCTCTCTTTTATCTTCCTAGTTGTGCTTGATATTCGAGGCAATATTGCATTGAGTTGGATTTTTCACTTGGCCTTTTTAAAGGGTTTCATGGAATGGAGTTCATTGCATGGAATTTCTGACCCAGCGAGTTGTTGGGGTTTTTCATTACGAAACTTAGTACGAAATTATTGCTTTCCCTCATGTTTTGTGAACTATGATAGCCTAAATCATCTCCAAGAGGAAAACCATCACTTAACACCTTTTGCATTTCAATCCTGTTTTTATTGCATTCCAAAAACCAAAAATACCAAAAGAAATTTTGTTTTGTAATTAGCTTTAGTTATATGCAATTTTGAATCAAACACGGTTTTCACCTCCAAAGTAAACTTAACCACAAGCTAACTAACTAGTGGTGTACGAGGCTCCGTAGAGAACGATCCTGGGGTTGCTTCCTGTGCAATCCTTGGAAATCACAATTGTTTTGATCCGTTTCCAAGGCCTGACAACAACAAAGTTTTTTATACTATCATATGTGGCATAGTCGGATCAAAAAATGGCGACGTTGCGAGGGAGCCTAAGCCATTAGTTTAGGCAAGATTGTGCCTTTTGTTTGCTTTTTTTTTTTTTAATTTTTACTAGCTTCAATTTTGCATCTGTTTATAGTATAGGATTGAATTTTGCATAGCATAGCATAAAAGTTTTCTAGAAATACAAACATATTGATTTACTTTGAGTTGTGCATTTTGCATCTGATATCGAGTTTTCACCGCGGCCAATCCCTACTTTCGCCGCGGCCAATTCTGTTTTCAAGTGAGAAATAGCTCTTGGTACACTTTCGTCGGGACTAAAATTAAAATTCGCCGCGACAAAATTTAATTTTGGCCGCGGCCAACTTTTGCTTACTGAACTATTTCTTTACATTCAATTTTGTTTCTTTTCTTTCTTTTCCAGTGCATACATACATAACATATTTTCATCTTTCATGTCCCAGCTTCTTTATTTTATTTAAATTGAAATGTTTTAATTTATTTTACCCCAAAATTCTCATTCTTTTTTAGGAAATATGGAAAATTGTTTCTCCCAAAGCCTTGCATCCATATAACATCGATTAGAGGATCTCCAAACATGGATGCACGATCAAAAGAGATGTTCACTTGGCCATGAAGGTGATAATCCATTTCCCTTTCCAACCTATGAACCACACCACCAACTCTTATCTCAAACCTCCCAACTATCAATTCCACCTCATAGACCATATTATGAACCTCCTTCTCCATCATATAATCCATATTTTGAACCCATGCAACCATTACACAAACCACCTCCACCATAAGAACCATATCAACAACACCTTTCACCATTATATATACCTACCCCTAACTCTCCATACGAGCTTCATGACTATCCCTTCCAACCTACTTTCCACCAACCTCAACCATCGTGTGAAACTTATCTTCTACCCGAACCTATCACACATCAACCAAGTGAACTAGATATTTTGCCTTCTTCCCATAACTTAGACGACCTGACTAATGCCTTGATAAGAAAGTATGATACACTCAAGGAGAAATACCTAGTGTTACTCATGCAAGGGATAGCGGAAAGATGTGAGGAGATGGAAGATATCGATGGATTCTTTACTGCATACTATGATCATATGTTATGGATGAAGACTGGAGGTGAAGAGGGAAATCATTGGCTTAAAGACCTACAAGAGAATGACCATGGAGCTTAGACTCAAGCGTCAAATGTCAATCCGCATGTGGAGAGTCCTTAAGCTCCTATACCTCTAGGAAATAATGTTCCTATATTTGAGGAGAATAATTAACCTCTCATCACTACTAGCTTTGTTGAATCTTCAATTGATGATAGTGAGGATGAGGTGGATGAGGACATTGTTGTTGAGTGTCCTCATATGTTTGAAAATATTAATGCTCACTTGGATGCAAGTTGCGATGCTTTAATTGGGGATGTTTCTTACACTGTCACTGCCTCCTTGTGTGATGATCATGCTTCTCCTCCTAGTACTATCCATGATGGGGATATAGAATTGAAAGAGACTTATCTTATTCTTGTGATGATAATGTCATATGCATGCTTTGTATTAATAATAAGAATGATAAACTTGTGACATGACATAAAAAGAACTGTGGTAAAGAACATGGCACATCTAATAGTACTAGAGATGTTAAAATTGATAAGCATGAACTTGTGGAGGATAATCCCCTAAGTAAGGATTCTAAAATTTCAATTGACAAAATCATAAATGAGAATGAATCCTATCATGAAAATGAATCCTCTAGTGACTACAAAGACGATGTGCTAAGTTCCCAAAGTTGTAAATTTTTAACATCCATTTTGCAAGCACAAAAGGATTTTAATAATTTGGTTGATTGCTTGATTCCTACTGAAGGGAATCCTATTGACTTGCTTGGTTGTGATTCTTACTTGGAGAGTTTTATTCCCAAGATATTCTCAATCCATCCTATATCTCTCCATATTTGCATTCTTGGATTAGATACTACTGCTGGTCCAATGTTTATTTTACAGAAGTAAACCAAGCAAGGTTGTGTTTACAAGTCCTATGCTTCAACGCCTCTACTCATTAATCATGAGCATCTTCTGAGAAAGTCTAACGTAAGGGGAGTTGAAGTAAAGAAATTCATGTTTCTCATCCGGGATGAGAATTTCTCCAACAAGAGTCTAAGGAGATTTAAGTGGAAGGTTGTCTCTTTTCTCTCTTGTTTTCTTCTTATTGTCATATGGTTAATTGAACTTAAATTGTTAATGATGAAAAAAAGTGGGGGAGGAGCTGTCTAGTAGGAAGTAGAGTAATTAGATTTTGAATTCAATAAAGGCTCTTCATTTCAATCTCTAGCTTTCATTATGCCAATTAAAGAGTTGCTTGCTGTAGATTCAATACTTTACTTAGTTGTATAGCTGTATATATAAATTTTCCTTTGTTGTTTTCCATATTTCGTTGCACTTTTGCATGATTTTCTGGTATTGCTTGTGAATTCCGTGCTTTCTCTGTTTTTAAATCTTTCCCTTTAATCATTGAGGACAATGATTGAAATAAGTGTGGGGGAGATTTAAGATTTTAAGTTTTCCAAGCTTTACCTTGAATTTTAAAATGCAATTGGAATTTTTTTAAGGTTAAATGTTGGGTCATTTTGTTTTAAACTTTGAAAATTTTTGGCTTTCTTAAAATTTTTTTGTAAAGAAAATTGATTTACAGGAGGTTTTGAACTGCATTTTTGCTCTCGGACCACTTTCATCGCGACCAAATTGTTTGTTCACCGCGGCGTAAGTCGTTCAAAATAACGCAATTCACCTCTCGAGTCTGTTTCATCGTGACTATCTTATGGTTACGCTGCGGCAAAACCACTTGCTAGGGGAGAGCACGGAACCTGTAACCCGTAAAGCCCGCCCAGGCCCGGGGAAAATTCCCCGGATTGGGCCCGCCCAATGGTGGCCCGTTACGGGCGGGCTAAAAACCCGCCCATGACAATAATAAACGGGTGGGCTACGGGCATGCCACCGGGCTGCCCGTACCCGCCCATATATTTTTTTTAAAAAAAAATAAACAGAAGCTCCAGCCTAAACAAATGCCCCAAAATTTGAACCTCATTTAGTCCAGCCCAAACACTGGCGAGTGATGGTTGATGCTGCCTTCCATTGTGATTCTAAACCTCAGCTCATTTAGTCATTGCTTGTGCCCTAGATTCGCTCGCATTCACTGCTACCATCCTGCCGAGCTGGGAGCTCTGTATCTCTGTCTCTGTGATGTTTATCTTCATCTTCCTTTTGCGAGCTCAGTAGTCAGCCCAACACAACGCTACGTCTTCATCGTCTGTTTAGTGTCTTAGCCAAACACCATGGCTAGGGCATTTGGAGATTTCTGCTTGAAGGCGTACGGTGTGATTTCCATACCTGAGTTTTCTCATAGACTTCTTACAGATAGAGATCAATTCATCGTTCTTGCCTCCGATGGGGTATTGTACTGAGTCTCCTTCTAATAACTTCGTTGTTCTTCCATTCATCAATTCTATCCTTTTTTTTGCTTCTTTTAGTTTATTCCCTAATACTGTCAATCTCTATGGGTAAACATTTCTTTTCCCAGAGGTGAGCGTGCTTGTGTGAGCAAATCCTTAATGGATTTAAGTGATAGATGGAAGTTACTACACGGAATATGCTTTCTTTTCATGCAATTTATGTTTATATGATTGTATTTTTTATGCCTTTTTTTAGTGAAATTAGATCTACAAATGTGATGACAGGCAGGTTACTCATGCAGGCTTTACTTTCAGGATGCTCTGTTGGAGGATTGGCAACTCTTATACATTGTGATGACTTTCGAGGACTTTTCCTAGAGGAAGCAACTGTCTAAGTGTCTTGCTGATGCAAGCTTCTTCCTTGATGAGTATGTTTTCATTTGCATATAATTTTCTTTTCCTGCCATAACCTTTACTGATAGATGATGAATTTAAAGTTGCCCAAAAGTACTTTTACTATACACAATGTATTCCGAGTTAACAATTCTTTAGGATTGAGTTTGTAACTAGGATATTTCAATTGCATTGAGTTAATACTGGGATTTTAGGAAGGATATTTCAATTGTATTGAGCCAAAAGTAACTAGGATATGTTTCACTGACAAGGAAAATAAAAATTGATCCTTTTGATGCCTTAAACTAGGATATTTCAACTTGAAGGCTTCTCTCCTTTTATGTTATGTACTGATGAGACGTCACTTTGGTTGATGAAGGTGAACAACTAGTTGTAGTTTCTATTTCATTTAAAACAAGAATCAGAGGAACGTCAGTCAAGCTCTTGGTCGTATCTTATTTTCTCACAGGTCAATTCCCCTTCACTAACATTCTTGGATGTTTCTCTCTGTTTTTTTTGTATGCGTTGGAATGTACACTCATGAATCATGATGGGATCAAGTTGTTTTTTTTCTCTCTTTTTTATGCGGGCTGCCCATTACCCGTTAAAACCTGCCCATATATCTGTAGCCCGTTTAAGAATTGTTAAATGGGTTGAGGCACGGGTACAGGCTAGCCCGTACCCGTGTAACTTTAATGGACGGGCTACGAGTTGGGGAACGGGCTGCCCAACCCGCCTGTTGCTCTCCCCTACCACTTGCACACAGAACCACCCTTTCGAGTGTGGTTCGCGCAACCAACTTTGTTGTTAGCTGCGGCGAAATCTCTAGTGGATATATATATAAAAAAAAGTTTTGAATTTCAAAATAAAAGGTTCCTCTTATCTTTATGCCTTTAATATTCCTTGGCATGCATTATATACTTTGATTTTCACAGATAGTGCAATTGGAAATTGATTCACAATTTTAAGGGATAAAAGTTTTTGGTTAATTGCGTTTTCAAGTTGTAACCCCCTAAACAATTTAACCATATAATATATTCATGGTTAATTATATAGCACGTAACTCCTTCTGATACCATTTGTAATCCCTTATGATACCATTTATAATTCCAAACAACCCAGACATTTAAAAACAATTAATTATTAAATCTTTGAGGTCCAGGGCACAAAATTTGTGGGTGAAACACCCAGCCCACAAACCATTCACAATTCGCAGTATCATACCGACCCAGGGCATAAAACTCGCCCACAAGTCACCCTTAAAAGCCACAAGAATGAACAATATTTAAGCTTCCCCTTAAACACGTAGGTCCATAAACAATACTCAAATGAATGCTTAACAAGTTAGAGATACCAAATGACAAATTGTTAATAATAAATAGAATATCACGACATAATCATAAGGATAAAAGAAGATTGGAGTATGCAAGCCCTAAAGTCTGGCAATATACATTTTCTCCTTATTATAGTCTAGCTACTTATCCTACAGTGATAGCTACTATCAAACTGTTGGCTCCTTCCCTTCACACCTCGAACCACTAAGTTCCTCTCCTGAAAAAAAATAAATATCGATAGGATGAGATATAGAGTCCTAGTAACCAATAATCAATTCATAGAATATACAATACGGGATTATAAGTCAGTGAAGTAGTGCTAATATACAATATTCAAACAAAATTAAGGTTTTCCAATCAAAACACTCAGAATGCATAGTGATATCCCCATCCTACTCCTCCATATTACTCCATCACGACTCCCCACTTAAGTGTGAGTCACAATAAATCATGGCCTCCCTCTTGGGTCTAGGCCGACTCCCCTCTTGACTTGAGTGTGAGTCACAATAAATCTCGCTCCCCACTAGAGCGTGAGTCACAATAAATCTTGGCCTCCATCCTGGGTCTAGGCCGACTCCCCGCTAGAGTGTGAGTCACAATAAATCCAGACTCCCCACTAGAGCGTGAGTCACAATAACTTCACAATACATTACATAAGTCCCATCATCACAAGACTACCCAACTACTTCCATAACACCTAATATGTCAATGCTCCACAAATGCATAAATTCACAATATATTATAGATAAAGATAACTTATGAATAGTTCATCCTTTATATCTCTGAGCAAAACATATCCTTTATATATATAAAGAAAATACTTCCCACTTCACTAAAATTGAACATACAAAAATAGAGATAAGATTCGTAATATATAACTAAGGTATCGAAAATACCTTACAATCCATGCAACCATATAAAATAAATTAACATTGGTTACCTCAACTCCAAAATGCTCGAAAGCACAAGCCACAAAAGCATCAACCACAATTAAATCAATCTATTAGATCCCAAAAGAACTTCTACTGTGACACCTCTTACTTATCCCTCTTAGCTTCCATTATAATGATTTGGAACCAAATTATGGCCTCAAATAACTTGCATTGTCAAAAGGAACTAAATTGAAAACTTTCATTTTTAAGAAAGTTACTATTCACAGTTTTTAAGGCCAACTTTGAAAATTCATAACTAATTATAGAAAAATTGAAATTGAGTGGTTCCAACTTCTATTTGAAGCTTATAAATTCTTTTATGAGAAAAATACTCATTTGAACAGTAACTTGTCCAATTGGTACAGATTAATTCGTGAAAAATCACTGTTCATATGGTAATTTTTGTTTTTCCCAGGTTTTTCTGTGATTTTTCACCAACTTTGAACAGTCATAACTTTCTGTACAAAACTCCAATTTCA
>JANTPZ010114982.1:0-13022 GCA_025593235.1 Vachellia pachyceras
AATTGGTAGAAAGAATCATCACTGACTTTGTATAATAAGGTTAATGATATTAGATTTGGTGGCAGCCCCGAGAGCACCTTAAAAGATAGAACAAAGTAAATGTAATTGCAGCAAACTTAAATAAATATAAATATATATTTCGGATATGATAGTGTTTATTGTTTATATGATTGCTTCATAATCTGTATACACTGACATGTGTAACATCTGAGCATTCTAGAACCCGAACAAGTTTCAGTGTTGATTGCCATGATGAGCACTGAGAATTCGCCATTTGCATAATTCCAATATAATTTCAACGGTCCGAAGCTCCGGATTTAAGATTTTTAATTAATGATTTTTAAATAAATTTTATTTTTTTCAAAAAACTGACAATTAAAAGATTATATAGGAATTGTACGTGTCTGAAAGTTTTTGAATTAAAAATAAAACAAATAGTAAAAAACATTTTTTAAATAAAATTTTAATTTAGTTGTTCATATGTTTAAGTACGTCACGAAAACCTCTAAATGTAATTAAAAAAATGTAATTTCAATCCAATATGCATATAGAATTGGATCAGCCGCTGGATCAATAAATAAAATCCACATCTCTAAAAACGTCATGTTGTCAATATTTACATGGAAGCAAATTAAATTAAAATAATATAATGATTGCCGTGAAACGGTACAAAAAAGAAAAGAAAGGATCAAAAGAAGGTAAAACTAAATTACTAGCTACGCGTGATGAACTGGAATCATCACTAATGACGACTACTACTGAAAATCAAAGACAGGGTCCATAGTGGTGTGGTACTCAAATTCTTCCATCAAAAGAAGGTAAAACTAAATTACCAGCTACGCGTGCACGCTTTGTCGGGATCAAGAGTTGTTATCCATACTGCTACTTTAATATTCTCATCAACTATCAATTACTCCATCGCAAGTGAAAAGTTAAAATGTTATTATATATTGATGCATACAAGCTTATTGCTTTTTTTTTTTTTAGCAAAACTAAGGTTCTTGCTTGAATTTGCCATGGTAATTCATACAATCCTAACCAAATCCAGAAACAATTTGTCTTGAATTGGTGTATCTTAACCTTTGTGGAAATAAGTTTGAAGTTTGCTGTGTCAATGCTGGATTGGCGATTATCTCTGAGCGGAGTCGTGAAGAGGAGATGTTGGGTTTTGGGCTCCCTTCCTATGATGTATTGACTTCTAATGCATACATTTGTTGAATCAGAGCGTACAAGAATATTTTATCTCTGTGCTATAATAACTTTGTCTAACAAGAAGGAAAACAAACGAAGCAGATTGATAAATCAATCTTGAACAAAATTAAGTTCGTGATAAAAAATAGTGAATATCTTAGAAAGCAAAAGTAATTAAACAGCACAAAGTTGATGATATATAATGGTTTTCTTGGTCGTTAGAAGCAAATAATTTTTTAGGTTGCTAAGATTATGTAGTATAATAGTGCAGACCCTAAATCAATCTCTTAGTAAAGACCTCTCCAACAGGCAAAGGTCGAGCTTCGTTCTATCCATCCTGGAGCAGACGTTGATCAAATATCCCTTAGATTTCCAATTACGTACTATATGCCTTAACAAATTATCAACGAGGGTGATATGAGTTTCTAATCTGTCGTACTTCAATTTTCTGTTATTTGTATTGAATTTTTCTTCCTTTTTCAATTCAAAATGAATAAGATGGCACAAGAATTCTAGTGAAGATTTCTCGCTAATTGTGCTATATAGAGAAGAATATCAAAGTTGTCGTTAATTTTTCTCTTTAATATGTGATTTTCTAGTAGTAAGAGATCTTCCTAAGAGTATGCAGCCTCACCTCAATTGCCCAATTTAATTCAGTTTAAACCTTGATTAACAAATAGGTAGAATCAGATTTTGTTAGACAGTTTGCAAGAGAGTAACTGCTTAGAACTTTAGTATGAATACCAATCGATACTCATCACTTTTCATTCAATTCAATCGAAGCAAATTAAATAGCATAAATGAATCTACTCAACTTCAGTAGCACTAGACACCTAAGCCTTCAATAACCCATACAGTTGTAACAACTAAAACTGAAACTCAAGAATCACAAATCTATTTTTCATAACAGATACATAAGACGGAAACTCAAGAAAGAAATAAATGATCAAGAAAGCTCCCTTATTAGCTGAAGAGGCTCTGGCTTTGGTCACATCTCTCAGGAACAAAAGAAGTTTAGCTACTGCTCAGGGAACTGGAAGAAGCCACTGTGAAGAAGCTAGCTAACAGATTCAACCATCTGCCAAGTGTGAGAGTAAAAATATAATTAAGGCTCAGTGGAAAGTATGGAAAGGCCGTTGATCTCTTCCAGGGGTAAAGATGAGGAGTAAATCTGGATGGGTCACCAAAAAGCTGTGCTTCGGTTAGAGAAAGAAAAGGAACCAATGGCGTACAAGAAGTTGATTCCAAAAAAATCTCTCCCGACGTGTATGAATCTGCAAGTAGATATGTTCAGTCCCTTTTTTCCTTCCGACTGAACCAAAGCCTTTATATGTATATATATATTTCTTCTCCTACACACAGCAAGCTATCAAAACATCCAAACAAATTCAATGGATCCTTTATATATATATATATATATTTCTTCTCCTACACATAGCAAGCTATCAAAACATCCAAACAAATTCAATGGATCCGGCTGGCTACAACTTGCACTTTTCTCTCGACTAGATAACATCTTCCAGTTCGTTCCTAACTGAATTTCGAGCCTTCGGTTTTTTCTCTTCTTTGCTCCCAAATAAGTGATAGTCTGCACTTCAGTCCTTTTTAGTTACTCTTTGGTTCCTCAAATTATTTCTTGTAACAAAATCCCATATTCCCATATTCATTAACAATGGTATCAATTAAAGCCCAAGATTACCAATAAAATCGTGCAATTAATTCATTAATATTGGGATTCGTCATATAACAACAACCATGATTATGATGTGAGTTATTTGGGAAATGAGATGGAGGAAACTTAACGAATGGACTTCTCTCTCTCTCTCTCTCTCTCTCTCTCTCTCTCTAAGGACGATTAATAATCTGAATTCCAGATGAAGATATCCGAGACAATATTCTCTCTCTCTCTCTCTCAGACACACACAAACACACACAGAAATGAAAAGGAAAGTAGAAACACAAACCATGTGCCATAACTCGTTCAAAACCCAAGCTGAATCTGCCATGACCGTACCATAAATAACAAAACATTGCTGTTTCTGTGTGGATGATATGTGTATATATATATAAGAAGAGAAAAAAAATAGATGAATAAAGAGAGCGAAGGGCATCGTGTCGCAAGAGGATGGCACCGGCAACATTATTGTAAGCATGCTGGTGCCACCGCTCCTGCGACATGACATCCTCACTCTCCTCTTCATTCCTTTCTTCCAATTTATGATCCATACTTCACCTTCCTCCCAATTCAGCCATATATATAGAGAGAGACGCTCATATATATGCATACTTTTGTTTTTTTTTTTTTGCCCTTTCTCCTTTTGGGTTGGTGGGATACAGAAAGTATAACAGCTTACTTCAATTGCTGCGAAGCTGCCTAGAGACAGACCTAGCCAAGAACTGGGCGTTGAAATTTTGAGCCTCGTTTTATATATTCCACACTCTCACGAAACTTTCAAGCAATTTACCTACACACACACGCTGATTGATAAGATGTTTACTAGCTAGCCACCACGTTCAATTAAGCACAGTTATTTTTATAATAATATAGTGATGATACTTATGGACACTTAAACTTGTTGGAGAGTGTTTGTTCCTTTGGGTGTCAGTGTGAGGTGTGGATTCATTCCAGGAGGTAAGAATTTGGGGCAAACTAAAGTTCATATGTAGGTGTGTTGTCGTCGGGGCATGAATCAGTTTCAAGCTTCTGGAATAGTCATATATATTATTGATTATTAAAGTTACCAAACCTTTAATTATTATATTCCTAAGACTCATTTTAATGAAAAATTAAACTATAAATTAAAATAAGTCTTATATAAAGAATTGCTGGAGTGTTTCTTTAAAACGACAATGCTGACCAGTAGCTCTCCGGGCCCTAACACATAGACATATACATGCATGTATTTGGGATTGAACATTGGACGTAACATCTATGCCATTTTATGTGTTATATGATACTCCCTCAATTCCTATTTATAATAAGACTTGTCGCTCTTAATTACAAGCTACAATATAAGAATTGATGAAATGTTTTTTCTACTAATTTCTAGAAGTGTCGTCCTTTAATTTCCTTTCTGTTAGGTGGAAATTAAACCCCATTCTTCAATCTTTCATATATAACTCAACATAAAGGGGAGGTAATTATTTTAAAAATTATGCAGTTTTTAATACTTAATTACTTTCAATTAATTTTCTTAATGTATATAAAATAGTTAATAGATCTGTAATATAATTAAGAACTAGAAGGAGTGACTCTTGGGCACATCAGAAGGGCATCTGGATGGAAAAGCAACAAAAGCATCTGATTTGCATTATCACACAAAATCAAGGAGTCAGAAATCTTATTTAACCTCAACATGTACTAAACTGATCGCTCATAAAAAGAAAACAATAATCTGGATTCGATTCTTAATTAATTAATATTTGACAATTGTGAATGGATCATATTCTAGGCGGCCAACAAGTGGGGAAATAATAATGTGGTTTGTCAAATAAACTGGCCAGGCAATTCTTTTTGCATGTGGCAGGCGCGGGGTCATATTCCAATAGGAATACTGAGCTAAGGAAGTAAAAGACCAGAAATTACAAGGATAATCACTATTGTGATAATTTACTCCACCAATCCTTAAATATAGGAGCTACTTGCAGATATTAGACAAACTAATAAAGTTAGTTATTTGTAAGAAATATATATTTATTTCCAAAATACTCCTTTAATCATTTGCATTTGAAACAATTCATTGATGAAAACCCTCTTAATAAATATAATTAGTAAAAATAATTTGGAAAACAAATTATAAATGTGAGAATAAAGTGTATTGAGATTTTACATTTATGATCAAAACAAACATATCAACTAACTCTTATACTACTTTCAATTCTTAATATAACAGTCAATTAAATTTTTTTTTGAGAATAAGAAAACTTGCTAATTGATGTATTTACTATTTTTCTCCAAACTAATTTGTTTGACTTATAAAATGATCTATAATCTAATGATATACATAAATATTATTTCAGAATAGAAGTTATAATTAAGTAATTTATTTAACCTTTATAATTTTTCTAAAAAAAGTCAAATGAATATTACATTGTACTAAACAGCGGAGTTAATATCTATGAGAGGAAGAGTGTGATTAATAATTTTAAGTATATTGCAGGCAGAGTTGAAATATCTTTTGAATAGAAAAATCTACGAAAGATTTGCTTTGAAGCTACAATGAATTTTCTACCTAAGGGCAGCCTAAGAAAGTTGTTGCTGGAAATTTCGGGGAGTTTGGGGGTTGGAATATAGGAGCAACGAGAAAGAAAGTTGATGGTAGAATATATTAGGTGATCAATTTCAGAAAGCTTATCTTCGGTTTCACATGAGGAAGCAGCTGCGAAATTATAAACTTCCTATTCAGTATTCACTTCCTTGATGCTTCGTACTAGCAGACAAAATTAAAGCATCAATATTGTTGGAGATAAATAGATCATGCTTGTATTGTTAACATCCGAATCAACTTTACTTAATTACGCCTTTAGGTTGTTTATTGCAAATTTTACATATGAAAAACGTCATAAGGTCCCATGGTATAGTCTCTCTGCTTAGACTGCCAAAGGTTTTTTTTTTTCGTTTGCATATATGTATATATGACTCTTATCAAGAAATTTATTTTAGTTAATTTATAAAATATGTTCACTTATGGAGTAAAATACAAGAAATTAGAGAACAAGTCAAACTTAAAAACAGGTTTATTAAGTAGTTTATTGAAGAGATCGTGTCGGCAAGGGACTAAGATTTGGTCATTGTACGTACATGGGAGCCAATTACAAACGGTGATGACTAGCTAGGGAACTGATTAATTCTTGCGTCACAATTTGTCTCATCTGGCGAAGATGGTTTTTGCCCCTTAATGCAAGCTAGGGTGTTCTTTTTCTTTCATTTTATACAATTTAAACATACACGCACATACAAACGTATTAACACTGGATTTGAACCAATCAATTTATACAGTTTAAAACATACAAATACATTTGTGCTGGGTTCAGACTAGAGACCTCATTCGCATGTGGTAGATGGCATTGCCACTGAAATAACTAGCTGTTGACATTTGATGTTTTTATTTGATAATCATAAAAAAGATATCATTTTTTCATGAAAGTGAGATGTGTGTGTGTGTATCTACGTGGTTATTTAATTACTCACATTGAAATCGGTTATTGATTGTATGTGGTGCTTCACGAGTTTGGCCAGCCATATATACGCATTAAATAAGAACTAATGCAATACTCCTTATGAATGTTTGAATGATACTACTTGTTAAGAAAATGAGGCTTTGGTCTCGTGGAAGTGCTTGTTAGGTTAGCGTGCAAAGAGGAAAAGATTTATTTATCACATGTCCCTATATATTATCTAACACATGCTGATGAATTGGGAATCCGTTGGGGGAACGATTTTATGGATTTCGAAGCAAGTATGTGAGATGAGTGTTGTCTCGATTTGCGTGTAATTGAGAATCACTTCTATCATATGAGAAAGTTGAATAGTAAGATTAGTTACAGGAACTCCATCAGTGTATATACCTTAATAATAAAGCTAGAATTATTATATGCAGATTTAGACAATTAGTACAAATTTGATGATGTTAGCATATTTTCCACGTATATATTATACATTAATAATTCATATGACCTGGTCTACTCTCATAAGACTATTTAATAATATGTTCGCAAAAAGAAATATCAATGTGATTGATTGGGATCAATTAAAATGCAGATAAGGAACATGATTATATCCTGAACTCAAAAAACCCTAATCAATATGGATGGTCCCTTAATTCTTATCTTCCATTAGACAAGTAATATGATAACATCCGGCCCACAAGTGCACAGATCTAATTAGATCATAAAACTATGGGGTAGTATAAATATGAAATTGTACCGATGTTTTAATATAAGGTCTAATTCCTAATGCAATAAAGTAGATTTTATATTTTTTTATCAAAAAAGTAAATTTTATATTAAAAAGAGGAGGTAGGTGGTATATAAATCTCATATCTTCGAACTAAGAACTTTAAACGACAAATCATTATATAATCCACCAGAAACAACTCAACAAAATTTACGCAAGTTAACCCAAATCAGATCAATTTATATGTTCCTCAATGGCAATTTAATAAGTAATAATCTTGATCCAGATATTGGATCAGGGCGCTGTTGGTCCTTGTGCCTCAAAACAGTAAAGATGAAATCATGCAGACGCATGAACAAGTCAGCGATTGTGTCGCTTCATGAATTATTTATATTCAGTTTCGTAGTTAAATGAATGAGCTTTATCAACATCGTAAGCCTGTTCAGTTAGAGCAAGTACAACTAACTAAAAGGGCGTTAAAACTGCAATAACTTGATCTGAGTATTATAAAACATCAGTTCCATAAATGTGGATCGGCTTGATCATACATTACTTAAACACAAGTCGTTTACAATGATGAGTTTGGAGAAGAGTTGAATGGAATTATCTGACATATATGATTTGCACAAGAAATTTACAGGCAGGTTCCTCGTACGGCTTCTTAATAATGGAAGAGTCGACGAAGGAGGTACCTCCTAGTTATGGGCACCAAATATTATGCTGAACCTGATTATCTCCGAGACTCCGATATATATATGAGCACCCTTCATTCCTTTGTGGAATTAATTGATCTGCATGCGTAAAAAATGGTTTGATAATAAGAAATGGATATTTAGGTTATGGAAAATGATCAAGATAGAGCAGACAAACAAGTCAGAAGCAATTGGGGGGAGGAAACTATATTAATGAAGCAGGCATGTATGCATAAAAATCATCATCATCGTCATCAATTTAAGTGTACTAGTCTTTCACCTTAACTTGCCTCTGATCACCAAAATGTGTGTGTGTGAACAAACTAAGCTACCGAAAACAATGGTAATGAACTAATAATGAAATAAGGTTGCGAAACATAAAAGATGTTTGGGGGTATGATTAGCGAGAGGTTATACGGCATCTCGTCGTAGAGCGATGACCCTGGCTAGCAAATGCAAAGCATTCAACAGTGCAGTGTCATCGCTCCTGCGACGTGATCCCCTCAACCTCCTCCTCCTCCCTCCCTCCCTCCCTCCCTCCCTCTCTCTCTCTCTCTCTCTCTGCGCCTCTTCTTGGCCTTCTCTTTCTTCAACCCGTCAACTTATAGTCTCATATTTATACCACTTCCATCACTTCTCTACTTGCAAACAAGTTCGACTAATCTATTCAAAAATTTTGTGAAGTTTTTCTTTGCCAGAGATGTTTCTCTCTGTTACTTCATGGTATTCTGCTGGGAGATTGATTTCAGTTTGTTACACTCCATTAATTCTTCACCCTAGGTCCCACCCTGAATTTTTATTTCTTGCGTGGGGATTATTTCATTGGAGAGACATGAATTAATGAAAGTCAGTGGAAATTTGGGTCCTAATAATTGATGTGAATTCTCCTCATGTGCTGCGGGACTTTTGAATTTTGAGTCAAAGAAAGAACAGTAGTCCAAAAGATGTCAATAATAAGCACTTTCAATGCTGATTTTGAGCATCACCTTTATAATACTAGCCAGCTAGCTTAGGAAACTTGCTGGCAATTTATCTATGCATATTAACCACAAAACACAGAACAAGACTAGCTAATTCCATTTATTTATGTTTTTTACCTTACAAGGACGCTTATGTTGCTCCAATATGATGCTCCATATAGCTTGATGATATATGGATATATTCTATCATAACAATAGCAATTAATATCTATTTTGGAAATTATATTTAACTACTTCCCTTATGAATTTGGAGCCTTTTATTCATCATCATCTCCTCTTTGTGGAAAAATCCATGAAATATAATCATGATATTATGACCATCTCATCTTTCTACATTAACATATATATGGCACCTGTTTTATGTTTATGGTCAAGCTGGTCTTTGTGTATTATATTATTTTCAACAAGAAAATTTGACGGCATGCATGATTGCGATACTATTATAGATGCAAGTGCAACTTAGCAAAGACATGTTGGTGATATTGAAAATTTAGTATTTAAGAATAATTTAACGTTAATATTATTGTTTATATGTAACTAATGTTTAAAAATTCCACAAATTTTGGCTTCATCACATGTAATATATTTCTTTATTTGTTTTCCTTATAGCAGTAATTATCTTTCTTTCTTTGTTAAATAATTTTTAAAATATGCGAACTTAATTTTTATCAAATTCGAATCCTTAAATGTAATTTCCCCAAATGAAATGTAATTTGAAGTGATAAAAACGAAATGTCAAGAAAATTCCCCTTATTTCTCCTTTTCAATTTTTTCCGTTGGACATTCCGTTCTTGATCACAAGGACGACTTGACCAATTCTATCCTGTGTGCTTTATTTACTATAATTGAAATGGCATGTATCTGTGCGACATAAGGGATTTTTTTAGTGAGTTTGACCATTCTGTGTTTTAAAATGCTATCAAATTCATGTTGTAAGGATATACCTTTTTTCTTATACTGATTCTTAAAAACAAATTTTACGAAATGAATGAATGACATCCTATATAAACCCTTGATCCATGCAATGCATAAGAGAAATGAACAGTTCATGAGAATAAGAAGAAAGTATTGAAAACAACGAGACATTTTACAGTTCAGAGCTGCTTAATTAATGCATGGTGATGTGCGTATTGGAACTCACGTACGTATAGTCGAATGTTGTTGGATTAGTACTTTCAGAGAAACGGAGAGATACCAAAAGGATGATCGATTAGACAATTCACTGCAAAAAAAAAAAAAAGTAGCTGCAAATTGACTATCAAAGAGTTCATACACCAATTGATTAAACTGGCCTTTCACAGCAGGCAAGCCAACACTGTATTGGCTGCAATATTTCTAGCTAGTAGGTTATATGATTATAGTCGCATGTATGTGTTTTTGGATATATATATATATCACACAAGAACAGGGACATAAACAAAAGAAACATTAACGACAGCAACCGTGAAATCGATAATTATAAACAATAATGTTCTTACGCTGCTGGCGCTTGTCTGTGGGAATGGCCGGTATCGTCAAACTCATGAAACAGAGAGAGAAAGAGCAGGGGATGGTGTCAGAGGAGAACGGCACTGTACGACGCTTAGTTAGAAAAAGAACATGTACAGTGCCATATCTCCTGAGACATCGTCTCCTTCTTCTCTTGTTATTCTTCTTTGATGATCTCTATTGCGTTCCCTTGCTCCGGCTTGTTTGGTTGGGGGGAAGGGGATGGGAGGGGATGAAAAATGAATCCCTCCCTTGTTTGATTTAAATTTTTGGAGAGGAGGGGACCCAAAATATACCCCCTCATTCCCTCCCCTCCCCTTATTTTGATTCCCTCCAAATTGGGGGGTTTTGGAAGGAATCAAGAAATTATATATGACTAATTTACCTCCTCAATTTTATTATATTCCCATCCATACCCCTGGTAGGTTAAAATGCATCGCTTCTCAACTTTTTCTTCTGCTCTCTAGAAGCAGTTCAGTTAACCAACACTTTCTTCCTCCTCTACTCTTCCGATGTTTTGCCAGTTACAAGTTGGATTACGATAGTAAGTTAAGCATAAATTAAATATTGTGAAAGTAAGTTACATATAAATCCTATTTTTTAATCATTTAAATAAATTATATGAGAGAATTACCTTAATAATTGTTTTGATTAATTAAATATAAAGAGTGGTTAATTTTTATGAATGAAAACTAATTTAAATAAATTGTATAAGTAAATAAATATATATCAACATATAAGGGTAAAATGGTAAATTGATTATTAACTTTCCTTCCTTCCCCTCTTAAACTAAACAAATGATCATTAAAAATCCTTCCCCTTCCTTCCCCTCTAACTAAACCAAACGAGGTAACCTCGTACCATTCCATCCCTTCCCATCCCCTTATATCCACCCCTTCCCTTTCCCCTCCATTAAATCAAACATGTGCCAGATATGTGCATGTATGTGTGTTTGTGCGTCTATCTATATATATGTATGTATATCTGACATGGGAAATTTGATGAAGCACATGGCAACTGATAGTTTGATGTGACATGAATGTTGTCTTTTTAAATTGAATGTGAATGATTGAATGTTCAAGGAGAGAGAGGAGACAGGTCAAAAAAAAAAAAAAGGAGAGCGAGGAGGCGCCATGTTTAGGAAGTTGATTGGCATTCATTAAACAATTGGTTTCAGTCCTTGTGGCAATGATGGGTATTGATGGATCATTGCCATAGCCATCGTTTAAATCTAATTTACATCATTCAAATTTAGTTTTTTTTTACTTTTTCCTTTTCAAAAAAATTATTTTAGCGTACATAATCTAAAATAAAGGTGACCACTTAATTGTTGGTTTTCCCCCAAAAAAATGAATTTTCATTTAAAAATGATTAGCTGAAAATATTAAATCGCAAACATCTTAATTAATGCAATGAGCTCTCGGATGAGCACAAAAATTGATTTTTATGACTATTTCTAATTGCAAACATCTTAATTAATGCAGTGAACGCCGCCACACTTTGACCATCTCAATGATTTATTCGTTTAAATTTTTTGTTTTGAACCATTCTTCACTTAATTTTGCTACAATTCTAAGGATCTTGTAATTTTCAATTCTCATCAACACCCAGAAAAGTTGTCGATGCAAATTACAAGTTTCCCAGCTTTTCACCCACACATATACATACACTAACACTAATGACTCGTTAATTGATTTTGGTGGAAATAGAAATGGAAATGAAAATGGAAATGGAGATGGATATGAGAATGGAGATGGAAATGAGAATGGAGATGGATATAAATATAGGAAAAAAATAAGGGGTCAAAAAATCAATTCCACGGAATTGATGGGTTACATCATGGAATTCATTTCTACCAATTTTAAATTCCATTTCCATTTCCAATTCCACTATACCAAACATAGGAAATGAATTCCATTTCCAATTCCACCTCTCAATTCCACCATACCAAACATAGTATAAGTATTTCTCTATATGGTCGCATAGAATCACTACAAAAAAATGGGTATTCAGCGGCGGTTAATTAGTAGCGGTTAAAGAAACCGCTATTAAATGATGACTTTTGTAGCGGTTTTAAGTCAAAGCGTTACTAATATGCGACTACAATCTAGGTGTGACATTTGTAGCGGTTCTTCAGAACATTTGCAACGGTTTCAATAAATGTAAACCGTTGCAGAAGCGAAAGGTCGACATTTGCAGCGGTTACTGTAGCGGTTATAGAAACCGCTACTGATTTTCTACTCAATTTGTAGCAGTTTTTTTTAAATATAACCGCTGCAAAAACGAAAAGTCTTTCAAGTAGTAGTGGTCATGGTAACGGTTTCCTCTAAACCGCTACTAATTTGCAGTGATTTGTCAATAACCTCTACTAAATCAGCGCCTATATAAATCACCCCTCCCCCTTATTTTCGCACTTTCAACCTTTCAAGCATCACATCAGAGGTTAGTTTAAAATATTTTTTATGTTTTCATTTTAATTAATTTTTTAATTTATATTTTCTATTTTTTAGATATTTATATTTATTTTAAAATTTTTTATTTTATTTTAACTAAATTTTCCAATTAATTTTTTTGATGTGTACAATAAGTGACTTTCCGGGTCTTGGAACTTTATCTGGATGGAACGTGCATACTGGCCTCGCTTGTCCCGTATGTAACTTTGACGCGGAGCCATTACGCTTACCACACAGTCGGAAGTGGTGTTTTATCGGACATCGCCGATTTCTTGATGGCAAGCATAAATTTAGGATGCAAAGAAAACGTTTTGATGGAACA
>JANTPZ010114985.1:0-12835 GCA_025593235.1 Vachellia pachyceras
ATTCGGCAATGACCTCATTCCTTGTCTCACCTATGCCCTACAAGAAATGGACACTCGAGTACCTTACACAAGTGCCATTCGCCAAGATTCCTCGTATGATGACATCGCTAAAGAGCTCGACCAGATAAAAGGCCACCGATTCCGAACATGTGCGTTTCTTGCCCATATGACCGTGGAGCTTTGGTCAAGACTTGTGGAGCCTGCAAAAAAGGCAGGGCTGATGAATAAAGGACACGCTTGGATATTAACGCAAGGCCTATCTTCTGTACTAGATCCTGAAGCTCTAAATATAAAAGAGAAAGGCTACATGGATGGTGCTTTGGGTGTGAGGCCATTATGGGTTGGTCACAATATAACTAAGCTCGTTTCAATAGAGGAAAGATTATACGATAAAAGTCTCTCTCTATATGGCCTGTGGGCTTACGATACTGTCACAGCACTGGCCAATGCAGCTGAGAACGCAGGCTTAGTCCATCTTGATCTTCGCAACGAAACAGGCCCAGAACTTTACAAAGCAGTTCTGGCTACCGATTTCCCTGGTCTGTCAGGGAATTTCTGTTTGCAGGAAGGACAGCTAGAACCATCACAAGTTGTAATATACAATGTGAACGGCACAAGTGAAAATGCCATTGGCTATTGGACCCCTGAGACAGGACTTTTTCGGAATTACACCGACGATGGTCAACCAGATGGTAAATACAAACTGTGGGACCCGATATGGCGGGAAATCACAACGGGAAGAACACCAAAGTTGAGAATTGGGGTCCCAAAAACGCATTTTACTCCATTTGCTGATGTTGATGAGAAAGGCCAATGTACTGGGCTTGCTGTTGATGTGTTTAAAAGAGTGGTTGAAGTTTTGCCATTTCCTTTGCTATATGACTTTGTGCCCCTGAACAATACTAATGGAGAGCTGACTCCCTCCGGCTATGATGATCTTCTCTGTGATATCACAAGCAAGGTAAGTTTTCTCTTTTATGTAGCTTTCAATTGATCTTTTACTTTTATCAGCTACTTTTCTGCTCCTCAGCATGATATTGGAATAGTTCTGATAGAATGATGATTTAGTTAAGATGGTTAGTGTTAATCACTTGGTTAGTTGATAACTCAAAATTTATATAAAGGGTCATATTTTAAAGTTTTGTTTGTGAAGGGATATGGAGTACCTTACCGTTGTAATCAGGAATGGAAACTTGGTTCTCTTCATAGAGGAAAGATAACATGGGTTGTTAATTTAAAAAATTTTAGGATCTGTATGGCTAATTCATTGTTTCAATACAGTTAACACATCTTGTGATCATCTAATGAAAGATTCTTAATTTCATATTTGTGGTTTATGGTTTTCCTAATTAACAAGTTTCATTAATGATTATATTCCCAAGGGAATTAGGGGATTTTATAAGACTTTAGATTCCCTAACTTCAACAGTTAATTTTTGGGGTCTGGTTATTCCAAGAACTTACTTCATTTCATAGATACTATATTTAGGGAGATTCATTACCGACGTACTGAGTCCGTGGATGAAAATATAATTGCAGGGTGTTGATGTTGATCTTATAATCGGAGACATTACAGTTGTAGAGAGTCGCACAAACTGTGTTGATTTCACAATGCCGTATTTAGATTCAAGAGTATCAATAGTGGTGAAGGTGAGGTCCGACTCCGACTCCAAAAATGGGCGGGTCCTTCTCGAACCGTTTCGTCGATCAATTGGGTTAACTTTAGCAGTCAGTTTGGCGGGAGTAGCCGTTATTGTATTCGTATGTATATTTGAAATGAAGGTGGAAGCAACCTCAAAGACTTTGTCCGCAATCCCTTCCTTGTTTACGTGAGCGGTGAGTGCTTTCTTGGTCACACGCTATTAATTTATATTTGTTTATATTAATCCATTCCTTCGTATTTATGAGTCAAGTTTTTTATGCGTTCCTATTTATAAGTGATTTTGTAAAATCTATAAAGTAATAATTCCTTCTATCTTTAATGTAAGACTCAATTCTCTCAGTCTTACATTAATGATCGGAGGAAAAATATTATTTTTCTCCTTTTAATAGTGCTTTTGTCATGGAATTACCATAAAGAGAGAGACTGAGAGAGAACATCAAGAATCTTCTTAGGTCTTGTTTGGGATGCCATCTCAAACAGACTTCTAGGTATGATAGACTTGTTGGACTAAAAAAAATATAATGTTTGGTGTGGACAACTTACTTTTACCAAAAAAAATTACTTTAAAATTGAAAAAAAAAACACTTTCAAACTTTTACCTTTTATTTATATTTGAATCTTTTTAATATAACATATCGATATAACATCTAAACAAACTAATTTTTTTTAAATGAAAACTTATACAAACATAAATTACATCACACTTTTACCCCAACTCAATGAGTCATAATCCAAATAAAACCCCTAGTTTATTATGGGATAGTTTTTGTATCGACATGTTTCTCAAACTCTATTTGACACTATGTACTTACGTACATATGTATGCATGGGTGTGCATTATGAATGTTGTGTGTGTGATGGTTGCAGGTGTTGAGTTTTTCAAAAGTAGGACGTCTAAATGGGTGGTGATAGTGGCAATGTTTGTGTTGGGAATAGCAATGCAAGTTTACACAGCATATTTAGCAACAATTTTATCAGAGAGGACAAATGTGAAGCCTTTTCCATGGGGGGACTTGCAAGAGATTAAAAGGAACAATGGGTCTGTGGGATATCAAAAGGACTCCTGGGTGAAAGATCTTCTGATTCACCAAATGAGATTTAAGGATCATCAGTTAAAGGCTTTAGGGAGTCGCGAAGAGTACAAAGAAGCATTATCAAATGGGACAGTGGATGCTATTTTTGATGAAACTCCTTATCTCATGCTCTTGCTTTCCATATGCCCTTCTTGCAAGATGGCAGGACCAATCTACAAAGCTGGTGGATTTGCCTTTGTGAGTACTCTTCTTTATATTCCATATGGCTTAAAAAACTTTGATGATCATGTTTGTATGATGTTGTATTTTCAGGCATTCCCGAAGAATTCGACCTTGGTATCACATTTTTCAAATGGAATATTAAATGTGACTCAAAATATGACGATGTTTCGGGAGATGAAGAAGAGCATATCCTTACCCGACACTGTTGATAAATCCGAATACAGAAGTGATGTTGAGGCATGAAGTTTGACAATAGAAGACTTCGGAAGCCTTTTTAAGTTAGTCTACTTTGTTATAGCTCTCTTCCTCACCATTTTAATTCTTAAAATTCCACCGATCACTGACTGGTTGAGTTCCATCCATGCCACCTATCTATTGCTCTCCGGTTGTGTTCGATCAATCACTCTCCCAATGACTCCACCACCCTCCCCCTCCACCTCCACCATTGAATTAATTTCCAATTCGAATGGTTAAGGTTTAACGACTTATAAAAATTGATATATTATACACATATTTGTTATTAAATCTCAACCATTCAAGGTTGATTTAATGATGGAGATACTAAGAGGAAAGGAAGTAGAGAGAAAGGTTAGTGAAGACATTGTCTCCCCTCCCCCTCCAAAGGTTTATAATTTATGTGTAGGTTACTGGTGAATAGTCCAAGTGATAAGAACAAGGTGATGAAAAACTATAAGACCTTTATATGTATGTGTGGCTTACTGATATTTTGCAATGAATAATTCTTCTACTTCCCTTCACTTAGCTTATTATTTGTTCATCTCAATATCCACAATATATGTATATTTTACCATCCACCATATACGTGAAAGAACACCTCGATCACTGCGCTATTCATTGTAGGCGTAGCAGCAATTAGCTGTTCCCACCTTCACTCTCTCCTCCTCCCTCCCTCCACAATTTTTGTCTTAACATTGGAATATCAAATTTCTGGTGCAAAAATTTCAACTGTCACCCCACAGAAAAAAAGAATAAGAAGAAGACTATGATTTAATGCTTTATTGGAGGGAATGTGATTTAAAAACAAGACTATAACTTAATGCTTTATTGGAGGGAATGTGATTTAGTCTTTAGTAAATTGGATAGATAAACTTGTTTTTCGGGGCAAAGAAACGTAAGTTTATGTCTTGGCCCTTCACAAGTTCGCCCTAAAACAGCATCCTCAAATACACATTCCAAACCTATGCATACCCTCAGCCTGAAAGAAATAGCCTTTGGGGTTCCATAAAAGGGAGCAACAAATGCAAAATTCCTTTCTTCTTCAGAGCCTTCAAGAAGCTTCCAATCCAGAAAAACATACTGAGATGAATCATCATCATTCAAGGTTATGCTCAGCCCAATATGTGATCACTGATGATATTGTGGAGGCTGATATCACACTCAATGCCTACCGGTAATCCCGAAACGAAAGGAAGAGGATGTTCAAAGTCATTATTCACAATACTTAGATCTGCTCATACATGTCTAATTGTTCCACTACATATTAACTGCTTCAGGGAATAGCTTGAGACATTTCAAAAACTCCAATGGATTCTGGGAAACTTCATTCATGTAGATGCCACGTTCAGATAACAATTTCCTGAGTTCAACTACGAATGTTGATGGCACCACATAGCTATCCTTAAGGAGAAATTCTACTTTTGAAAATATTGCAGTCAACCTCTTCGTTGTAAGAATCTGACAGCATATCTCAACTTTACAAAGCCTGAGTGCATAAGTCACTAACATTAGCTCCAAGACATCTAATTCCTCTTGTGGAGAAAACCCTGCGAATCGATTCCTAAATTCTTTAACCTTCCTATCAAGCTTTGACAGTTCAAAATCTAGTTCTCCCATCGAATAGGAACGAATCAGTTTCTCTTGGGGGAAATTTTCCCAAATTTTTGCAAGGCACCTTAATATTCGAAGATATTGCAAAGTAAATGCCAAAGCATCAGCAGATCCTGCAAAATCAGATCTCATAGTTGCCAGATCTTCCTTCCAACTCCTACATTGTCAACACAAAACACTTGAAAAAACCAAGATAATATTTCACATGCATGCATGTGTTTAACGATCAAAACGTATTAATTGCCATGTAGCAATAGTTGATAAGCTCGCAGCACAAACATCTTAAATTCAGGCCCTCAAGTAGATGGTATTCACCATGAAATAACCTCATTATGGGTGTAAGATGAGCATGTGAGTCTAAGTACACACAAATTTATGTGCTGATGAATAGAATTGTAACATCAAATTTCTACATAAATCAGCTATAAATTACAGCCACTATATACAAATAGGTATATAATGGAAGCTGAATTGAATTAAAGCAAAAAAAAAAAGACAAAAATTTCAATGAACCACATTACCTCAGGATCTTGAGAACTTCACTTGTAAAGCCAGATTGTATCAGGGACCAGGTATCTGGGACCTTCGAAAGAGTAAGATCCATAAACTTTAAAACTTCATCATGCACTGACCATTGTTCTACTTGAGGATTGAGTATATCTTTTGGCTCCCTCATAAAATGGGACTGCATTTCAGACTCCACATCTCTTGTCTGAGATGTCTTAACAACACTTATCACATCATTGCTGGCACAATAACCCTATAAGTGTGTAGACAAGATGGATAGAATGAGGAAGTAAGGTTCAATGACCATAGGGTATTGAAGTGAACATTTAGGAGATAGTAAATACTTAATAATGATTGAGCTGTGGAGGCATAAGGAAAGAGTGGATGCAGTAAAGAAGGGGCCATTGCCAATCAGGAAAATGGGTGGCAAAATGAAAAGTTAAATTATCACATCTAGATTTGATTGAGAACATGATAACTTGCCGAAAATGTTTTAATTGTACATAGCATAGCAGGATACCAGGATATGCAGTCCATTTCCCAATTCATAAAGGACTTGAGTGATGGCATCGCCAAAGGAAAGGTTTGGTATGGTTTTGAGATTCATAAAGGACATAGAATGAATCAGTAAGATTAAAAGGCAATGTTGAGAATCCTGAGTTTGTCATAGGGGAAGAATCATGGATAGGGAATCATCAAAATATTGAAATTGTAGCTTTAATATCAAACAGTTATGAAACTAAGCTCCAACAACCATAGATAACATGTCAGATATAATATCAAGCATAGCTTTAATATCAAACAGTTATAATGCATAGCCAATGGCAGACCTACATTGTAGTGAGGGGCTGCTGACTTCCAGAAAACTAGGTATATATTAGTACTATGTGATTTATTTTACACCCACTTATTTGCTAATTTTAAACCAACTAAATTTTTACTCAAATCCTTTTCAAAACATATTAAAAATAAGTTTCACTTATCATATAAAAAAATAGTTTGCATCCCCTGATCCAGGGTCCAAAGTCCACCACTATCCACGGAATAAGAAAATACCTTGGCAAATACTTCATTCGACCAGTCGCTTTTCATGTCAGCATTAGAGGCTGCTAACATCAGTCCCCACGAAGCAACCTGAAATTACAAAATAGATAACATGTCAGATAGGACCTCAAGTTATACTAAAACTTCCAGAAGTGAAAAATCAGTTAATGAAATTCTGGAAGTCTAAATATTATTCATTTATGATATATAAGCTTATTGACAAATACAATATCCAGCAGCTTCAAAATACTAGTTTTTAATTATTATTCCGCAAGCATGGCAAACTTATTCTCTGTTAAGCACACAAAGGAAAGGAGAACATTAAGTAATGGTATCTTACAACACGAATTGCAGAAGATCTCACACAATCTTCCATCTCACCAAGAAGCTGAACAGCGCGATGTTAACACCCTTCCACCAAACTAGAGTCTTCAAAGGCACCATGGTTAATCAAATCAACAAGTCCATCTACAGAAGCTTTACTCAAATAAGGATAATGATCCTTTGTGAACCCTACAAACACAGAAAATAGTAAAGATGGCCGAATTTGAAAGCGCCCTGCGTTTTTCAGCAACCATAAACGTGAAGACACAGATGGGCCAAAACAGAAAGAAACAAAATGCCCATCATCAAGCTTGTCCATATTCGAGCCCGGTGCTGGAACATGTTCTGCGATTGAAGCCAATACTTGGAGTGAGTCAACAGCAAGGCACGTGGATTGGGCAGAGAGAAGAGAGTGAGAACAGGCAGTTTGAAAGATGAAATGAGAAAAGGAAGAGTGGTGGAAGGCAAGATGGGTGAGGAGATTGAGAGAGCAGTGAAGAAGGACTTTGTCATGACTAAGTTCAAGTGAGCGACTCAACCTCTGAAGCGGAAGATATGGTAGAATGCGATATCACAGGGTTGATGATGAGGGATCTCATAAAAGCCAAGGTGAAGAGAGAAAGGGATTATTCTTCATTTTGGAGACTGCTGTGGAACAGGTCCATTGATTAAAGCAGCATCTACATCTGTAAGTTCCAAACAAAGTTGAAACTTGCAATCTCAGAAAACTCAAATTCCATTTTTATCATGCCAAAGGTTCAAAGTTAGGTTGATTTCCAGGTCACAGTACCCTCACAGCAATTTAGTGATCTTCAGAAAGACTTTATTTTCCATGACATTTAACACTAGAATGGCGCACATGGGCACATGCTATGAGCATTTTATGTTTAATATTCAGCAAATGGTAAGTCTAGGCGCAAACAAAAAAGTTTTTCACAGAAGTTCAATACACAAACCATCATAAAACTCAATGATCAAAGTTCTCATTCACAAAAGTCAATAATCCCATGTCCCAACAAAATATGTGACAGGCTAGCTTAAACAGCTTGTGTCCAGTCCCGTCCTGAGGATATCCCAGTCCCAGACGAGACGGGGACAGGTCCAAGACCATCCCTCCATCACCAATGCATCAACACCGCGTATGAACTAAAAAGAAATTTATCATTTCATCTCTGTAACATTGACTTCTCAAGGAACTTCAGTATTATCATTCAAAGAAAATTCAGGCACAATGATGTTGCCTAGCTCTGCAGTTATATCCACAAAGCAACTGAATAAGTCATTACTAGTCAACTTTGTAATTTTATTCACAACTAATTCAAACCATACAAAGACAAGACATAAATAATGAAACTTCTGCAGCTACCAAGGAGAATTGATATAGGACATGCAGAGAGATGGGAAGTACATTGATAACACAATGGAATGTGGTGGACTCAGGACCTTGATTCAGGGGGTGCAAACTATTTCTAAGATCAGTGGAATTTATTCTTAATATGTTCTAAGAAGAATTTGAACTAAAATTTAGTGGATTCAAAATTAATTAATGAGTGGATGTGAATTAATCATATTTTGTCAAGTAAATTTGTAACATTTTGAGGGAATTTTGATCCTATTGTTGGGCTTTTATTGGCTTCAAATTCATTAAATATGATTAATGGCAATTATGTGAAATTAAATCTAATCAATGTTAAATGGTCATATTTTTAATTATTTTGTTAAATGATTGATTTTAGGACATTTGATACTACTCAAGACCAATTTTTATTGTAGGTACCTTTGAAAAAAAATTTGGATCAAAAACCACACTTGGAGAGTAAAAAAAAAAAATCTCAATCAACAACTATTCATCCATTCACAATTCCATGACGTGGGAGCATGAATTAAGAAGCCACACTTCACTTTGGGCCACCACCTACAAGCCCATCAGACCACAACACACCTTAATTAATCATTCCACAAGCAACCCACGGACAGAAAAAAATTGATTCCTCCATTATTCCACACCGCCTGGAGGGAGCCAATTTTATTTTTGTCTTCATTTCATTGTGGGCAGACCCGGAGCCTTGATTGAGGACCCAATATTCTCCATTCATTCAAACCTATTCCATCATCAGCTGCCACGCCTCATTCTTCCATTATCATCCATTCCAAAAACTCAACTCCTCCATTCTTTTTTACATTCTGCACATCCATTCATTCACGCAGTAGCTAGGAGACACAACCTGGCTGAGAGACATTGCCAGCTATTCTGTTTGCTTCGCTCATTCATCATCTCCGCAGTTCGCCTATTTCTCCAGCTAGTTGGTAGTAGACTTTGCTTCATCAATCCATTTTTTCCAGCTACTGGTCGAGAACTCACTGTTGTGCTTGCTCAAGAAAGATGATGGTCATAATGTTGGGGTGCATCAAAAAGTTTATTTGGAATTATCAATGGCAATTCTTGGCTAGCTTCATGATTCTCTAATTTAACAACAATGGCATGAACTTGAGTCTTTTAATGGGAGTTTTTAGTTACTTTAATTTCTTGTCCAATAATTGTTTAGCAATTCCTAGGTCTTAGGATGGATATATAATTATTGGAACAATTTTCATTGTTTAATATGATTTATTTTAGAAATCATTGTGACTGGAATTATTGCTTAGCAATTACTATTGGACTGATTATAGCTTTAAATTTCAATTATAATGTTGTGGTATCACACTGTATTGAATTTAGAGTGAATATTTTGTGATTTTCTAAGGTAGCTTAGAATCTTGGATCAAATAATCTTTTGCTAGATTTAATTCTATTACTTGAATTTAAGAGTTACAATTAAGCAGTGGTTTTATTATCCTTAATTTCTCTTTACTATTCTGGTGACAGTTAGTAAATTGGAAGTTTGAAAAATATTTTGTGACAATTCGAGGTGGCTCGGTTATTGGATTAAAGCTTAATTATAATTCCTTAATTCATTATTTTAACTCCTATATTTATTGAAATGATGATTGCCTGCGTTGTTGAGTTGGAAAATTGATTTCCATCATTCTCTATTCATATTTCATTTATCTTCATTTGTTTCACTTGTTTGCATATTTAAAAATATAAAAAAGTATTTTAATTTTAGTTTAATTCACAGGATTCGCATTCCTCAATTTAATTTTCAGTCTAGGTTATTTACATTTAATTACTAGGATTTCGTCTTTCGGCTCCTCAAAGTGAAAACGACCCGGATTGGTGATGAACTTAGGCAACTAACGATTCGCTCGTCAGAGTGCAAAATAAATTACATAGTACTAATACATACCTAATTTTCTGAAAGTTAGGTATGTGGCTGAACCCCTATCTTGCACCTAGGTCCGCCCATGCAACCGATACATAACTAAGGGTACAATTATAGTGATAGAGCAGTCAAATGAAAAAAAAAAGATCGTAGATTTGTAACATAGTATGACATATAAGAAGAAGCCCTTATACTTGTTTGAGAAGCATGTTAAACCACGTTACACATGAATCGAGATAAAAATTCTGTCATATATTTACTTTGATTTACGTAAAATCACCCAACAGATTCCCAAACACGCATATTACTTTGTGCCGTGTCGCCAGCTTACCCCTACCAACTCTCTAGACACCCAATAGGTGATGTCAACAACATAACAAAGTCCTTGTTACTATTATGAGACCCACGGGCTACTAATTAATCTGCAACTCTAATAAGAACTTTTCTCTATGCGTAAGTAAACTGTAAATCCTAGTCCGAAGGTGTCAAGGATCCTAAGTTTTGAATATCATCACAGAAGGGATGCATCAACCCGCAATCCATTACTTAGTAACAAGTGCAAAGTCCACAAGGAGTTGGTGTGGAGTCTAATCATGTTGAAGCCCATCTGCTTACAAAGCTATATGCAATTTGTGAATGGCATGATTTCCGTAGCTTACAAAATCTTAAGATTTGAGTATGCTTACATATATAAATTTCTCTTGTGAAAACTACCCATTTTTGAGATTTAACTTGACTTAAAAATCTGAATTAATCAAAGGGCAACGTGACTTTGAATAATATGGTTTTCTTAAAAGAAGACTTTTCATTAATTTTCAATTCTATTACATTTCATTATAAGTTTTTTTTTTTTGCTTAGATTCTGAATGCTCAAAGCTGCTAAGTGAAAAATTTTCACAACTTAACCCAATTTGAAATGGAAGCCATTAGGCATTTTATGTTTCCCCATGTTGGTTGGTTCATGCATGCGTATACTAATAATATTGAACTGATTCCTACTCTTGAGATATGATGGAGATATATTGAAAAGAGTATCACTCACAATCATGAATTAGAATTACAATTATGATTGTATATATTTAATTCTAATAATGAGCCATTAATGAGAAGCACTACCAGAAAAATCAGATTTAGCGACGGAAAAATCAGTTTTAGCGACGGAAAAACTAGATTTAGCGATAGAGAAAGCCCGTCGCTAAAACGAGAATCGCTAAATTTAGTGATGAAAAATTTAACAATTTCATCATTAAATGTGTTATATTCAATCGCTAAATTTGACAATTCCGTTGCTAAATGGGTTATATTCCATCGTTAAGTTTTCCTTCGCTAAATAGAGTTTTCCGTCATTAATTCCATCGCTAAATAATGTTATCCATCGCTAATTTAGAATATTTCCTCGCTAATTCCATCGCTAAATTAGAATATTCCCTCGCTAATTAGATTATTATGCCTTACTTTTCTATCGCTAAATGCATAATATTCCCTCGCTAAATGGGCAATTAAGAGAATCAACCACACTGAATTTATTGTTGATTTAGATATGAATCAACTACGCATTTACAAAAATATTTTATAAACAAATCCTATTTAATCAAACAATTAATTCAAAAATCAAATTTTAAATAGTAATATCAACTACATATAAATCAACTATGCATTTACACAAATTTTTATAAACAAATTCTATTTAATTACACAATTGACCAAACAATCAAATTTTAAATAACAATATCAAATACATAATGTCTTTAACCATAAACATATATTTTAATCTCTGATAAAAGTCTTAAAATAAAAAAATATAAAAGTTAAGAACTCCAAACAAGTTTTGGCATTGTTGTAAGCTCTCTCCAAAAGGAGCTTGACCTCCTTTTCAATAAGCGTAGTCACAAGTCCCTAAGCCTTCGTGCTCCAACACCAACAAACATCTCTTCAAATTCACTTCCATTGCAGGAGAAGAAAGGAACACCGGCCTCTCCAACTATTGCTCTTGCCAACATTGCATTAACAATGTTTTTATAATTCAAAACAGCTAAGATATCAGTGGAAACATGTATATTTTGCATCAGTCTATTAACAATGCACTTTTCGGAAATCATAGTTGTCCAAGCACCACAAGGTGAAAGAAAAGGCACAAAAATCCCAGTACAGACTTAGGGAAGTACAACACCTTAGATGATGTGATTTAACTAGGTACCCCAAAAAAATTATAAATGATCAGAGCAACTGTACAAAGGGCCATTGAACAAAGCAAATATAAACTACTCTCCATACCAAAACTTCATCATGAAACACTAGTTTGATATAAAATAATATTATAAGATTAGACATACAGAACATTGGTTCTTTTTTTGCCTGAAAAATCAGTTATATTATGTCAACAAATAATGATGCAGGATAATTCACCCAATTTGCATCACCTGAGACATGGAGTGCTTGAGGTGAATGAGAGAAGATAAGAAATTTCACATAATTTTGAATTATAAGGCTTCATTTGGCAGGAGCAAGCGGTTTTCCCATGCTCAAACATATCTTTGGTTGTTAGCTTAAGAAAATCCATTTTCCTTGAGCAAGGTTAACAGGTCAGCTGACAAGTAATATGAATCCATAAAAACAAGCATAGAAATATGCAAAGCATCAAAGAGAGCAAAGCAAAAAAAAATTAAGCAAGCAATCAATCATAAGAGCCTTTAAAATGAAGCTAGTTCCTTACCATATCAATGGATGTAACATTAGTTTTATTCTATTCATGCAAGATCACCCAAGAAAAAGGAGAGTCAACGCTGTGATAAAAATCATTGTTTGAGATCTAGAGACTAAATTGGAAAGGAAATGGAGAATCAATTAAAATATCTACCAATTAAAACAAAGCTTCAGAAAAAGCCAACTAGGGCTACCACTAGTGAGGTCTAGTAATTTCAAAATCTGGTC
>JANTPZ010114990.1:0-15789 GCA_025593235.1 Vachellia pachyceras
AAATCTTTTTCTACTTTTCTGGAGATGTTTTCTTCCTCATTTGATCTCCATAATTCCCTATTAAATATATTAAAATCATCATCCTCAAAATACCTCTTGATCTTATCAAAATCAACAGGATTACTTTATCCTGTCTAAAACTCCCGAAAACACGCAATCTTAGGATAAATCATTTTTTAGGGCCTTATAATTTTCTATATTTTTCACTAATACTTTAGCCCCTTTTCTTTCCCCAAAATACCTTCTAGATTGTCCAAAATTAATTTTTGAAATAAATTATATTTTTGGGGATTTTCGGGTCTTTTTCCTCATTTTCGGGAAAATCGCCTTAATCGTATATTGGGCAATAATTTTGTAAAATACTATAAAATTCACTGAATTTTTCTAGACTCTGGTTTTTGGTCTTAGAGAACTCTTGATACCTTAAATAATTATTTTCAACCATCTAATCATTAAAATTCCATTATTCCTAATCCATACCGAATTTTAACAATCGATTGAACCTCTGGTAATTAGTGAGTTCTGCTCTATCTTTTGGGCATCTGTGAATTTTTCTGAATTTTAGTCAACTGTTTGACTTTGACTTTGTCAAATGACTAAAATGCCCTTACACTTTATCTTAAAGACCAAAATGCCCTTTCTCAGTCTAACTTTTCATAAATTCCCATTTTGCCCTTGACTTTGTTGCCCTTGATCTTTTGGTTTCTGACCTCTTGGGCAACTTCCCAGGAGGTCACCCATCCTGAAATTGCTCCCGGGACGATCACACTTAACTTTAAAGTTCTTACCGACTTCCATCCACCCGGTCAAATCTGATTCTACAACTTCCGGCCTAACAACAATCAACTTTTTCTATACTTTCTATTCGTGTGTTTTAACTTGACTTTTGACTACTTGTTTAGCCTCTTTTATCCAATGACCATATTGCCCCTTGATCTTTGTATTTAATGGCATTTATGTCCCTGGCTTACATTCTTATAAACATCAAAGCCTTAGGAATAATTTGACCAGGGTCTTTTTGGTCCACTGACATCTCTTCTTTTTGTACTTTTATTTCTGGGCCTTGTCTTATCTCCTAACTAACTATTTGGCCTCTTTATTAGTTTACCGAAAAGGGTGGATATTACATTTCTCCCCCCTTAAAATAAATTTCATCCTCGAAATTTACACATCTGAGTCATCTTTTCTTTTGTTTCCCTTCATACTTTCTCTAAAGCAAGTTATTGCCATAATACTTTTATAATTTCTGTTATAAGATATTTCCTTTCATATAGGAAATATCCTTTCGTCATTTTATACATCTCCTTGGCTAGGCTCATTTAGCCTTGAAGACTACCCTAATCTTCAATATTAGAGATATCCTCAAAGTATTTGATCTCCAATCTCAATTTTTAAAGGTCGTCTTCTTCTATTGGCATGAATTAATTACTAACTTGTAACATTTCTTCAGCTTTTTATTCTAAGACATTCTGTGACTGTCTCATAATCATGCCAACTTCTCTCTTTACTAGAGCTTCTTAATTTTCACTATTCGATCATTACTTTTAAAAAAATAACATTTCTGAGGCAATCTTACTTACTGCTTAAATTTCAATGGTCATTTTATCTAGTCAGCCTCATTCTTTGCTGACTTTTACTATTTGCAACCCCTTTTTTTTACTCTTAACTCACCTTTGTGTCTCTTTGTAATGTCTAAGGTTCTCTGTCTTTCTTCCTTAGCTTATACTTATAGCCTCATAATAGGCTTTAGAAAGACATAATACTCCTTTGAGTTATCACATTATTTTCTGAACTTTAGCACTCTAATAGGGAAATTTTAAGATTTCTCACTTCCCTTGGTTCTTTTGTGCTTTTATAGTTTAGAGAGATTTCTACTTTATTTTCAAAATCTCACATTATTCAACTAGTCTCATGATCAATTACTCATAATCTATACTGGAGGCTTTAAGCTTCAATTTGTGAAGCTTCCTGATATCCTTCACTTCTCAACTTATCTTTCTCTATAACTGGCCTGATTATCACTCATTCAGGACTTACAGTTTTGCTTTACCTTCTTTACTTTCCTTCTTTGTAGGGATTGGAATAAGCTTACTCTCATTGACAGCTTGCCTATCTCAAGAAATAGTCAAGGGTACTCTCTCTGTACTAGCTATTCATCGTGAGGACATTTTCTTATCTTAAGCCCATTCCTAGTCATCTCATTCTCATGTTCTAAGAGCATCATCATGCTTCTGACTCTAAGCCTCTTCATAGGCTCCTTTACTAAGGTCCACTATGACCATATGCGCATCAGCGCCATTTTGTAGGCTTGGTCCCTGACCCTTGCCTCATAACATCATTAGGGGAGTCATTTTTACTCTTTAGAAACCTTTAGACCATGGAACATGGGTTAAGAGTAAGTCATCTATCCTCAATGATAGTTAGACTGATAATTTCCCAAGACTAATCTTAGCAAGCGGCACTGTCTTCTGAAATCTTGCTTATTCCTTCTATTTTGCACCAGCACTTCTCTGGAATTTCTCTTTTCCCTTCGTGCTTCTTAACTCATTCTTCTCAAGCCATCTCTCTTTTACTATACTGTTTGAATTCTCAGGCATCGATTCATTCAATGTATGTTCTATGTCAATCTGCTATATTTTAGGATTCAACAATCCTTGCTATTTCTTTTCTGATTATTACTATGATGTTGCGGAGAGAGGACTTACACTCTGTTAATCTTACTGATGTACCTAGTACCGAACTATTTAAGGGATTCTGCCCCTGACTGCTATTAACTTACGTTCTCTCTTTTCGTATTGGGAATGGTCTATTCCATATGCCCTGCTTTTACTGCTTTCTTTCTCTTGTGGGACAACATGAAAAGCTCACAATGTTTTCCCATTGGAGTTCTAACTGATGTCTGTCTATCAGGAATATGCTTCTCCCTGTCTATCAGGAAGTAGCTTGCCTTGTGCTAGGGCAATTAGTCCCACGTATCCTTGTCTATCAAGGATTTACCTCTCTCTCCTGTCTATCAGGAAGTGGCTCGCCTAACTGCGGCGACTGTAATTGTCATACGCCTAACTGCGGCATTTCGCCTAACTGCGGCGATGGCATTGGAAAATCACCATCCCAAACTGTAGAGAGATACTTTTAGTTTAAACATTTTCTGGTATGCTTTTTGTTGGGTACTTCCTCTCCTCATCATAACGCAATATTCTTTGTCCCAATCAGGGAACCTTTCTTAACTTTCTCATTTATTTAGTAGTGGCATTTACTGATGAGAACTTCATTTCTCATTTACATACTTGACCTGAGAATCACACCCTTCTGCGATGCCTGCAAACATAGTGAGATGTCACTAGTTCAAGTCTCATTGCCTAAGGAATCTTTAAGTTCTACATGATTTGCCTTTACTGTTCTGGGGTGTGTCATATCACTTCTTTATCTATTTCTCATCATCTGTATCATTATGACGAGCTACCTGACTTTCTCTTGAGTAACTCGTAAGATTCCTTGACCAATTTATCCATGGCCATTTCAACTTTACAATTTATTCTCATAGGAATCTTACATCATATAAAAATTTAAGCCTATATACTAGCAGATAATTCATCACGAAGTATCCTCAAACTCCGCTGCTCATACTATGCCTTTATTGCTATTGAACTTGGGCTGACCTAAGTTGGGAAGTCTATTGTGGTTACTGGAACTGTTGCTGATGTGGCTACTGTGTCTATCACAGTCTATCTAGCTTACTTTTAATAATCATAAAACCTTTCGGCAGCTCTAGTACTTTTGGTACTATCTACTTTTAGTTTCGTTAGAAAATTAACCACAACTTAGTCAGCATCTGCCCAACTCATTCTCATACTTAGCTGTCATAAATTATAGCCCAAAACAACACTTTTGTATCATAACTGTACTTCAACTATTCTTACCTTATGCCTTTATTTACCTCTAGCATTAGAATTACTAGACAGGATTCCATTACTATACCTATCCTATCTTTTTGCTTCTGTAACTCTTTGAACTCTGGGTGATTCTAATGTATATAACTTTATCTCTGATAACATATACTTTATCCAGCACATGATCATAACCTAGCTTACTAATAGCTTAGGATGTCTAAAAACCTCAAATGTTGCTGGACTATCAGAGATTCTATCCATGATCATCTCCTCTATCTCATTTACAGAGGTAATGCTCAGTCTCATCTAGTATCCTTTTCCTCACATCAGGCTTTGGAGGAATATAACATCTATTTTCAAACATGATTATTTCCTCAAAGGTTTCATTGAATTCTTTAACTTCTCCTTGACTCATCTAAGTCTATATACTCGGAGTAAACTAATCCTCTTTTCGAGCTTCTCTGATCTCATCCTCTATATCACTGAGGACCCGAGTGTTTTCACATCTGTCTAACTGTAACTAACTCAATATTTCCCAATCTCTGAAGTTATATGTCAGCTTTCACTTTTTTATCATGATCATAGCCATCTGCGCTATCTTTCCGCTTTAAAACATCGGTAACTACATTTACTTTGCTTAGATGATACTTATTCAGTAGTCGTAGTCCTTGAGTAATTCCGCCTAATGTCACTATCTCAAGTTCATCTCTTTCTGGTATTGTAAATACTTGAGACTCTTATGATCTTAGTACAGCTTGATAGCTGCTCCATATAACTAGTGCCTCCATATCCTTAAAGTATAAATTATCACTGCCAGCTTTAAATTATACGTATAAATATTCTTCTCATTTCACAGAAAAGACTAGTTCTTTCTAGTGAGCTTAGTTGGCAGCAAGGCAATCCGAGAGAAGTTTTGTATAAAACATCTATAATAATTTGCTAGGCCTAGAAGCTCCTGACTTCGGTTATTGTCCTAGGCAGATCTTATCTCAGTACCGCCTTTACTCGGTGTAGTCCAATACGACCCATTCCTGAGAGATCACGTGCCCTAGGAATTTTACTTCTAATAATTAGAACTTACTGAGCTTAGCATAAAAAATTTTCTTTCAAAACAATTAATAAAATTCTCGGATGCCCTTTTTATATTCCTTTAAAGATCCGAAGTGCACTATGGTATCACTTACAAGACTACGACAAACTGGTCCAGGTATTGTCAAAATGCACAATTCATATAGTTCATGGAAACTGCAGGGGCACTCATTAAACCATATAACATTCTTATAAACTCATAATGTTCGTATCTTATACGGAATGCCATCTTAAAATGTCGTCAGCTTTAACTAGGAGCTAATGATAGTCTGATCTAAGATCAATCTAAAACTCTTGTCTTTCCTTTCACAAAGAAAACTGGGGCTTTCCAGGGTAAGACGCTGGGTCTAACAATCCCCTTCTCTAATAGCTCTTCTATCTACTCTTTATCTCTTTCCTCTCAATTGGAAACATTCCATACGGAATCTTAGAAATCGGGTTCATTCCTGGTACTAGATCAATAGCGAACTCCACCTCTCTCTCTGGAGGCAATTCGCTGATTTCTTTTGGAAATACATTTAAGAACTCTCCAACTATCGGAATATCACTAAGGGACTCTTTAACTTCAATCTCAACTGGGGAGGAAGTCCCTAATGCACCCTTCAGCGGCTAATCAAGCTCAAAGGCCTCTCTAGCCTTTTTCATTTGGCTAAACAAAGTCTTTATCTTTGAGGAGAAAAGTAGTTCCATAATTCCATGGGTATTCAATTCCAGATTACGTTCAGTAAAATCAATTTACAGCGTATGAGTTTCTCATAAACTATCTCCTCAGGGCAATTTCTGTAGTTTAAACTTTAATCTTTTAGTTGCCTTTGCATCTCACTTGAATCTCGTGATGATACTATCATAGCAGTTCCTGATCTAGATGAAATGTATCCGGGGTTCTCTACCATTTCTGGATCCTCTTCTTCTACTAGGAGCTCTTCCTTCAGTACTGGCATCTCTACCGGACTTATGGGTTCTAGACAACCTGATCCAGCTCATATGTCTTTCTAGCACAACTGGATATATGCTAACCGAAACCCTCGTCCATGTACAGTGGTACTCTCAGAGTCCTCGGGTGTTAGCATCCAACATGCGATATAGAGAAGCAATCATATCAATCAGTGGACCTTCATATCTGTTGTCCCATGTATATTCTAGTAGATTTGGTGCTAGCTCCTTCTCTTTTTCGAACACTTTATTTAAATTCTGAAATAATTTTATCACATTAGAACTAACCTCTAAGGGTTCCTTCTTATTATGTTCTTCCACTGGTGTACTTGGCTTTTCATGTTTAGCTAGTCACATTCATTCATAAAATCGTGAATATAGAACATAACTATCTAGCATATCATTATATGAGGCAACCAACATATACCATAACAATTAGCATTTAATATAACAAAGCATTGCATGTTGAATAATAGTGCACAACATATCATTTAACAATGCACATACTGCATTACAAATCAAGTCAAATCTTAAACCTTTGCTCTGATACCAAAAACAATGTAACACCTCTTATTAATCCCTCTTAGCTTCTTTTATGATGATTTGGAACCAATTAATGGCCTCAAATAACTCACATTGTAAAAAGGGACCAAAATGAAAACTTTCATTTTTAAGAAAGTTACTATTCACAGTTTTTCAGGTCAACTTTGAAAATTCATAACTAATTCTAGAAAAATGGAAATCGAGTGGTTCCAACTTCTATTTAAAGCTTACAAATTCCTTTATGAGGTAAAAAATACTCATTTGTACAGACTTGCCCAATTGGTTCAGAAGGAAGAATGACGGCTTTTCACTACCTCATAATTGCATGGAAACTTCCTCTCTTGCTCAGCTATAGATGAGGACTAAAAAAATGTGGCTAGGTCCTCAAAATTCGTCCATTTTAGTTGAAAAGTTGCCACCTTTTTTTCTGGCATGTATTTGGCAAAAGAAAGAACGGAGACTTTTCAGTGCCTCATAATTGCCTGGAAACTTCGTCCCTTGCTCAGCTTTGCATGAGGATTCCAAGAATGTGGTTAGGTCCTCAAAATTCATCCATTTGCATCGAAAAGGAGCCTTCTGTTTTTGGCCTGTTTTGGTCAAAAGGGATAATGAAGACTTTCCTCGGTCTCAGAATTGCATGGAAACTTTCTCTCTTACCAAGCTTTCTGTGAGGATTCCAAAAACGTGGTTAGTTCCTCAAAATTCAGTACAATGTATTGCAAACATGTTCCCATCCCCTCATAAGCACATATAGAATTGTCAAAATACAATGATGCAAAAGAGGATGGTTCCTCATATTCAGCAATAGAGGCAAGAGATAAGACACTTGAATGTACAAGCTCATTTTGAGTACTTCCAATGGTAATGATATTCACATGAATGGAATGGGTGTGCGTGAGTGTGTTAATATGTATGTGTGAAAGGTATGTATGACTAAAGTGTATGAATGTAAATGAAATGATATAGATGAATGAAGTGTGAAACAGGAATTTCATTCGCGGTGAAAATATATTTACGTCACGGCGAACAATATCCGAGAGGATATACAGGTGAAATTTCAACTTTTGGCCGCGGCGAAAATAAATTTTAGTCGCGGCTAAGAACAGCCGAGAGGAATCTCTCGTTACAAACGCAAGTTAGGCTACGTCGAAACTAAACATTAGTCGCGGCGCACTACACCCGAGAAGGTGTTTCTCTTGAAAATTCACGTGCATCGCAGCGAAAATGGAATTTAGTCACAGCTAAAGTGCTAAAATTATGCAGAATACAGATGATATGTAGTGAATCCAACTATGTTCCCTAAAAATGCAATGCTATTATATGAACAAGTTAAACCTATACTATGAATAAATGCAAAGATAAAACAAAGACAAATGCTAAACAAGCAAACAAAATGCACAATCTAGCAACTAATGGCACTTAGCTCCCCGGCAACGGCGGCTTTTTATTGTCTAGCCCTTGAAAATGGATCAAAACGACTTGTGATTTCCAAGGCTTGCACAGGGTACAACCCCAGGGTCGCTCTCTCCGGAGCTATTTGTGTACCATTATTTACTAGCTTGCGATGAGGTTTGTTTTGCAAATTGAATCCATTTTTGATTCAAAATTGCTATCTACCTAAAGCTAATTACAAAAACAAAACTTCTTTTTGGTATTGTTGATTTAGAGAAAGCAGTGAAAACAAAATTGAAGTGTAAAGTATGGATAATGAAGTTCCTCTTGAAAATGAATCAAACCATCATAGTTCACAAAAGATTAGGGAAAGTATCGGTTTTCACACTAACTTTCGTAATTAAAACCCCAACAACTCGCTGGGTCAGGAATTCCATGTAATGAACTCCATTCCATGAAACCCTTTAAAAACACTATATTGATGGAAGTCGCAAAGTGAAAAATCCAACTCAACACAATATTGTCTCGAAAATCAAGCACAACTAGGAAGATAGAAGAGAACAATAATGATTTCATTGAATAGGTAGAAATGAGACTTCATCCTACCACGTCAAACACATAACAAGTTGGATACACAAATATCCAAGTTTGGCTTGACCGAGACCAAGCATTTACATACAAACTACAAGTCCTAACTCAGAAACTATATAAATGCAGATTGAAAACCAATACTCCCTTTTTGGCACTTCGAAATCAGGCTCTCTTCATCTCCAAGAGGAAAGGGAATGCTCAGCTACTCATATGGCGTGAAATTGGACTCCGCATGGAAGATGAAGCATCATGGATGGATTTGAGATGAAAATGGAATGAGCTTAGGGTATGAGTAGAGAGAAAAGATGAAAAGATGAATGGGATGTGTTCTCTGCCTTCTCCTCCTCCTCTCCCTTCGAAATTACCCTAATTAGGTCATATTAACGGTCCAGGGTCGGATCCAAGAAAGCGGGTCGGGTTATTTTCCATTTGGAGCATAGTAAGTGCTGATGTGCGATATTTGCCGCGGCGAACCTCTCCCGAGAGTTCTTTGTTGGTTTGATTGAACTTTGGCCACGGCGAACTTAGGATTGCGCCGTGGAGAACTTTTCAGAGCTGTCTTCACATGATCTTGTTCAGAGTTCCTGAAACGAAATAGCAAATATTTGAAGTATCATTTGCTCATGATGGAGTTTAAGCACAATTATATCATTATTCATGGCAAATGCACCCAAAATCACACTAATCTAAATCAACAACTCTAAATCTCCAATTAAGCACAAGAAAGGGGTAATGGAGGGCTAAAATTGAATTAAAAACTACGGAAATTCAAGTATAAAAATGATATAAATAAAGCTCAATCAGTCCTCAAAATTCATCCATTTACGTCGAAAAGGAGCCACCTTATGTTTCTGGCCTGTTTTGGTTAAAAGGGACAACGAAGACTTTCCTCGGTCTCAGAATTGCATGGAAACTTTCTCTCTTACCAAGCTTTCCGTGAGGATTCCAAAAACTTGGTTTGTTCCTTAAAATTCATCCAATTGCGTCAAAGTGGAGCCACCTCTTATTTCTTCTTGCCTGTTATTGGCAAAAGGAAAATGAAGACTTTTTACTGCCTCAGAATTGTTTGGAAACTTCATCTCTTGCTCATTTTCTTAAGAGGATTCAAAAAATGTGGTTAGTTACTTAAAAATTCATCCATTTTAGTTGAAACGTTACCGCCTTTTGTTTCTGGCCTTCTTTGGTCAAAAGGAAGAATGAAGACTTTTTGGTGTCTCGGAATTGCATAGAAACTTCCTCTCTAGCTCAGTTTTACATGGGGATTCCAAAAATGTGGTCAGGCCAGCAAAATCCATCCAGTTGCGATGAAAAGGAGCCACCTTGTGTTTCTGGAGTTTTTTGATCAAAAGGAAGAATGACGGTTTTTCAATGCCTCATAATTGCATGGAAACTTCCTCTCCTGCTCAGCTTTCCATGAGGATTCCAAAAATGTGATTCATTTTAGGTAAAAGGTTACCAGTTCCTGGCCTGCTTTTGTCAAAAGGGAGAATGTAGACTTTTCGGTGTCTCATAATTGCATAGAAACTTTGTCTCTTGCTCAGTTTTGCTTGAGGATTCCATAATTGTTGTTAGGTCCTCAAAATTCATCCATTTCCGTCGAAAAGTGATTCTGGCGTGTTTTGGTCAGAAGGAAGAATGACGGCTTTTCACTACCTCATAATTGTTTGGAAACTTCCTTTCTTGCTCAGCTATAGATGACGACTAAAAAAATGCGGCTAGGTCCTCAAAATTCATCCAGTTTAGTTGAAACGTTGCCACCTTTTTTCTGGCATGTATTTGTCAAAAGGAAGAACGAAGACTTTTCGGTGCCTCAGAATTGCTTGGAAACTTCGTCCCTTGCTCAGCTTTGCATGAGGATTCCAAAAATGTGGTTAGGTCCTCAAAATTTATCCATTTGTGTTGAAAAGGAGCTACCTCCTGTTTCTGGCCTGTTTTGGTCAAAAGGGACAATGAAGACTTTCCTCGGTCTCAGAATTGCATGGAAACTTTCTTTCTTACCAAGCTTTCCGTGAGGATTCCAAAAATGTGGTTAGTTCCTCAAAATTCATCCAATTGGGTCGAATTGGAGCCACCTTGTGTTTCTTCTTTCATGTTATTTCAAAAGGAAAATGAAGACTTTTCACTGCCTCAGAATTGTATGGAAACTTCATCTCTTGCTAGTTTCTTTAGAGGATTCCAAAAATTTGGTTAGTTACTCAAAAATTCATCCCTTTTAGTTCAAACGTTCCCACCTTTTCTTTCTGGCCTACTTTGGTTAAAAGGAAGAACGAAGACTTTTCGGTGCCTCAGAATTGCATGGTAACTCCTCTCTAGCTCAGTTTTACATGAGGATTCCAAAAATGTGGTTAGGTCAGCAAAATCCATCCATTTACGATGAAAAGGAGCCACCTTCTGTTTCTGTCTTGTTTTAGTCAAAAGGGACAATGAAGAATTTCTCGGTCTCAGAATTTCGTGGAAACTGTCTCTCTTAACAAGCTTTTTGTGAGGATTCCAAAAATTTGTTTAGTTCCTCAAAATTCATCCAATTGCATCGCAATGGAGCCACCTTGTGTTTCTTCTTGCCTGTTATTGTCAAAAGGAAAATGAATACTTTTCACTGCCTCAGAATTGCATGGAAACTTCATCTCTTACTCAGTTTCTTAAGAGGATTCCAAAAATGGGGTTAGTTCTTAAAAAAATCATCCATTTTAGTTGAAACGTTGCCACCTTTTTGTTTCCGGCTTGCTTTGGTCAAAAGGAAGAACGAAGACTTTTCGGTGTTTCGGAATTGCATGGAAACTTCCTCTCTTGTTCAGTTTTACATGAGGATTCCAAAAATGTGGTCAGGCCTGCAAAATCCATCCATTTGCGATAAAAAGGAGCCACCTTGTGTTCCTTGAAGTCTTTTAGTCAAAATGAAGAATGACGACTTCTCACTGCCTCATAATTGCTTGGAAACTTCCTCTCCTGTTCTGCTTTGCATGAGGATTCCAAAAATGTGATTATTTCCTCCAAATTCATCAATTTTAGGTAAAAGTTACCAGTTTCTAGTATGCTTTTGTCAAAAGGAAGAATGTAGACTTTTCGGTGTCTCAAAATTGCATAGAAACTTCCTATCATGCTCAGTTTTGGTTGAGGATTCCATAATTGTTGTTAGGCCCTCAAAATTCATCCATTTGCGTCGAAAAAGGATCCACCTTCTGTTTCTGGCCTGTTTTGGTCAAAAGGGACAATGAATACTTTACTTGGTCTCAGAATTGCATGGAAACTTTCTCTCTTACCAAGCTTTCCGTGAGGATTCCAAAAATGTGGTTAGTTCCTCAAAATTCATCCAATTGCGTCGAAATGGAGCCACCTGGTGATTCTTCTTGCCTGTTATTGTCAAAAGGAAAATGAAGACTTTTCACTGCTTCAGAATTGCGTGGAAACTTCATCTCTTGCTCAGTTTCTTATGAGGATTCCAAAAATATGGTTAGTTCCTCAAAACTTCATCCGTTTGAGTTGAAACGTTGCCACCTTTTGGTTCTGGCCTGCTTTGGTCAAAAGAAAGAACGAAGACTTTTTGGTGTCTCGGAATTGTATGGAAACATCCTCTCTTGCTCATTTTTACATGAAGATTCCAAAACTGTGGTCAAGCCCGCAAAATCCATCCATTTCTGATGAAAAGGAGCCACCTTGTGTTTCTGGAGCTTTTTGGTCTAAAGGAAGAATGACGCCTTTTCATTGCCTCAAAATTGCAAGGAAACTTCCTCTCCTGCTCAGCTTTGCATGAGGATTCCAAAAATGTGATTATTTCCTCAAAATTCATCAATTTTAGGTAAAAGGTTACCAGTTTCTGTCCCGCTTTTGTCAAAAGGGAGAATGTAGACTTTTCGGTGTCTCATAATTGCATGGAAACTTCTTCTCTTGCTCAGTTTTGCTTGAGGATTCCATAATTGTTGTTAGGTCCTCAAAATTCATCCATTTGCGTCGAAAAGGAGCCACCTTAGTTTCTGGACTGTTTTGGTTAAAATGAAGAATGACGACTTTTCACTGCCTCATAATTGCTTGTAAACTTCCTCTCCTGCTCTGCTTTGCATGATGATTCCAAAAATGTGATTATTTCCTCCAAATTCATCAATTTTAGGTAAAAAGTTACCAGTTTCTGGCCTGCTTTGTTAAAAGGAAGAATGTAGACTTTTCAGTGCCTCTGAATTGCCTAGAAACTTCGTCCCTTGCTCAGCTTTGCATGAGGATTCCAAAAATGGGGTTAGGTAATCAAAATTCATCCATTTGCGTCGAAAAGGAGCCACCTTCTGTTTCTGGCCTGTTTTGGCCAAAAGGGACAATGAAGACATTCCTTGGTCTCAGAATTGCATAGAAACTTTCTCTCTTAATAAGCCTTCCATGAGGATTCCAAACATGTTGTTAGTTCCTCAAAATTCATCCAATTGCGATGAAATGGAGCCACCTTGTGTTTCTTCGTGCCTGTTATTGTCAAAAAGACAATGAAGACTTTTCACTGCCTCAGAATTACATGGAAACTTCATCTCTTGCTCAATTTCTTATGAGGATTCCAAAAATGTGGTTAGTTTCCCAAAACTTCATCCGTTTGAGTTGAAACGTTGCCGCATTTTGTTTCTGGCCTGCTTTGGTCAAAAGGAAGAATGAAGACTTTTCGGTTCCTCAGAATTGCCTGTAAACTTCGTCCCTTGGTCAGCTTTGCTTGAGGATTCCAAAAATGTGGTGTGGTCCTCAAAATTCATCCATTTGCGTCGAAAAGGAGTCACCTTCTGTTTCTGACCTGTTTTGGTCAAAAAGGACTTTGAAGACTTTCCTCGGTCTCAGAATTGCATGGAAACTCTCTCTCCTACCAAGCTTTCCGTGAGGATTCCAAAAATGTTGTTAGTTCCTCAAATTTCATCAAATTGCTTCGAAATGGAGCCACCTTTTGTTTTTTCTTGCCTGTTATTGTCAAAAGGAAAATGAAGACTTTTCACTACCTCAAAATTGAGTGGAAACTTCATCTCTTGCTCAGTTTCTTATGAGGATTCCTAAAATGTGGTTAGTTCCTCAAAACTTCATCCGTTTCAGTTGAAACTTTGCCACATTTTTGTTTCTGGCTTGCTTTGGTCAAAAGGAAGAACGAAGACTTTTCAGTGTCTCGGAATTGCATGGAAACTTCCTCTCTTGCTCAGTTTTACATGAGGATTCCAAAAATGTGGTCAGGCTCTCAAAATCCATCCATTTGCGATGAAAATGAGCCACCTTGTGTTTCTGGAGGTTTTTTGGTCAAAATGAAGAATGATGACATTTCACTGCCTCATAATTGCATGGAATATTCCTCTCCTGCTCAGCTTTGCATGACGATTCCAAAAATGTGATTATTTACTCAAAATTCATCAATTTTAGCTAAAAGGTTACCAGTTTCTGGCCCACTTTTGTCAAAAGGGAGAATCTAGACTTTCGGTGTCTCAGAATTGCATCGAAACTTCATTTCTTGCTCAGTTTTACTTGAGGATTCCATAATTATTGTTAGGCCCTGAAAATTCATCCATTTGTGTCAAAAAGGAGCCCTGTTTTGGTCAAAAGGGACAATGAATACTTTACTCGGTCTCAGAATTGCATTGAAACTTTCTCTCTTACCAAGCCTTCCGTGAGGATTCCAAAAATGTCGTTAGTTCCTCATAATTCATCAATTGCTTCGAAATGGAGCCACCTTGTGTTTCTTCTTGCATGTTATTGTCAAAAGGAAAATGAAGACTTTTCACTACCTCAGAATTGCGTGGAAACTTCATCTCTTGCTCAGTTTCTTATGAGGATTGATTGCACTAGGCCACAAATTGTAAACTTAGGTTGTTGGTTAGCCTTGAAAATGGATCAAAAATATTAATTTTGATTTCCAAGGATTGTACAGTGACAACCCCAGGGTCGTTCTCTCCGGAAGCGACTTGCGCACCAAAAATTCTTAGCTTGCGATTATGCTTGTGATGCAAATGCAACCAGTTTTTGAAATTGAATTATGCTATGAACCTAAACTAATTACAAAATAAAACTTGTTTTTGGTATTTTTGAATGAGTAGGGAAGTAAAAAACAGATAGGAGTATGAAAAGTGTATGTGATTATGGTTTCCTCTTGAAAACGAAATGTGCCATCATAGTTCGCAAAGGATTAGGAAAAGCATCGACTTTCGTACTAAGTTTCGTAATTAAAAATCCCAACAACTCACAGGGTCAGAAATCTCATGAATTGAACTTCAATCCATGAAATCATTTAAGAACACTTAGTGTGTGTACGGAAATCGCAAATTGACAAAATCAACCCATACATTGTTGACTCTAAAACCAAGCACAACTAGGATGATAGAATAGAACAACAAGACTTCATTGAATAAGCAAAATGAACTCCATTCTACTTTATCAATCATAAAACTACTCAATACACATTAATCCAAGTTTGGCTCAACCGAGACCAAGTATTTACATACAAATTACAAAGCCAACTCGGAATCCAAGTAATCTATAATGTAAATACAGATTGAAAGTAAATACTCCCCTTTTGGCACTTCGAACTCCGGCTCGCTTCATCTTCAAGAGGATGGAGAGTGCTCAGCTACTCATGGATGATGGAAATAAGCTCAGCAATGATGATGGAGGCATGATGAATGGATGGATGGTGAAGAAATAAATGGATTTAGGGTTATGTGTGAGTGGAAGTGAAGTGGAATGAATTTCTGTATCTCTAGCTCTCCTCTCTGCCTCTCTTCCCAGCCTCCCTTTCTCTTCTTTTGAAAATGACCTAATTTGGCAAGTTAAACCGTTCTGGATTGGGTCTCCAAGGTTGGGTCGGGTTATTTTCCATCTGGAGCAAAAATCTGGTGCTGATTCACGATATTTGCCACGGCGAACTTCTCCAAAGCTGCTTCCTCTTATCCTTTGTACAGAGTTCCTGAAATGGAATAGCAAATAATGACAGTATCATTTGCTCATTATGGAATTTAAGCACAATAACATAATTATTCATGGCATATGTACCCAAAATCGAACTAAGCCAAATCAACAACTCCTAATCTCAAATTAAGCACAAAAGGGACATGTATGGGCTAAAATTGATTCTAAGACTATGGAAATTCAAGTAGAAAACTAATACTAATTTGGCTCAATCAAATTCCCCTATACTTAAACCTTTGTACTCCTGGACAAAGCTTCTTCAAAAACTTAAAAACAATCAATACACCTAGGAAATATACTCATGGGTCTAGGACTACAAAACTTGGTAAAAACATTCATCAAGGAATTAGCAGTGATAATGGCAGAGACAATTGTAAATCAAACGCTAAGGGAATTCAATTCAAGAGACCGAATAAAAGAAACCTCCTCTCAAAAGGTAGAA
>JANTPZ010114997.1:814-11714 GCA_025593235.1 Vachellia pachyceras
GCTGTAACCCTACAGTTGTGAATAGAAATACCCGTGTTTTGGTTTGGATCAGTTCGACCTTGAGCAGTGATTGTGTTGACTTTGTTTGGAGGGTTTCTTGCAAAAATGTTACAGTTTTCAAAAACCACTGCTGCATTACCAAAGATGAAGTCCACAGTGCCATAAACGTCACATTCCTTGTAGAATTGTCTTTCAGAGTGCACATATAATGTGTCTTGGTATCCTTCGAAGCTGCATCTGTAAAACACTGATAAATCTGAACCAGAACGTAGTGCAACAGCCTGGTGATTTGAAGCTCCAGCAGTGTTTCTGAATGTGATTCCTTGAGCAACAAATCCGTCCCCGACAACAGCTGCAAAAGATCCACAACTAGTTGAGTTTCATTATTGGTTTATTTTAACCATGGCAGTCAAATAATGGAGTTTTGATAGTTGTGTAGGAAGTCATATATCGGGTTGAATTTGGCTTAATATGGGATATATGTGTGCACGCGCGCGTGTGTAAGTTGAAAGATCTATAACAGATTTGAAAAATATGTTGAAAGATTAAACTTTGATGAGTTTCGACTTACCAACGGTGGCTGAACGGAAGGTTGTAGTGCCTCCTCCAACACTTTTGCTTCCTGTGATTATAGTCTTCCCAATACCATCTCCCACCAACATGATATTCGTTGCCTTTATCTCTACCTGTTCATTGTAAATTCCAGCCTTCACGTATATCACATATCTCCCACTACTACTCTTTGGTGCTGCATTTATAGCAGCACTGATAGTCGTGTATTTTCCAGATCCATCTTTAGCCACAACAACGTTAGCCCGAGAAGATGAAGAAGAAGACTGCAACAACTTCCTATCTCCAGGCTTAACCCATGTTGGAAACCCATCTTTATAACTTGGTTCTTTGTGTTCAGCTTTATTCAGAGCCAAAGTGTTGCTCAACAACATAGTGACATTGTTGGACATTAAAGGCAACACGTAGTCTTGAACCCCAAGCTCATAGAAGCCGGCTCGGCACGTCTCGAGGTTGGTAAGAGCCGTGCTAAGCCACGTTTGAGCATCATCTTGGGAGCATTTGGTGATTGGGTCTAGGGTTTTGTTGAGTCTGCGGATGGTATGCTCGTAAAGCTCAACGCAATCAGCCCATGCAGCTTTTTCATGAGGATTACGACACTTTGATCCAAGAGAAAGAGTATTTGCATGGCCAATCAATGCTCGCTCTTGGACGAGCTGAAGTGAAAGCTTGAGAAAATCATCTCTGTGTTTGATGGTTTTGAGTTCATAAGTAGGGTTCTTGCTCATGAAATACTCACATGGTTGAGGATTTGGAGTTTGGCTACACCACAGTTTGATGTCATCTATGGAATAACTAGTAGCAGAAGATGAAAATAAGGTTGGAACAAGTACGAGAGATATGAATAAGCGAAAAGCTACCATAGTTGCTTAGCTGATTTGGTTCTAAGCAATTTGGCAAACGAGAGAGAGAGAGAGAGTGGTGAAGATGTAGAAGAGGAATATTGAGCTGATGAGTTAGATTGTGTATGAATGAATTTTCATGCCCCAACGTGGTTGGCCTTTTATAGAGAAGTGGCAAAAACGTACGTTGTTGGAAATTCAAACGATGCAAGTCTCCAGTCATCGTTAGGAAGCTCCCATAACCTTTGCACTTTTCTAAGTCCTTTTCGTTTTTGCTTCTCCATGCATGTATTATATCATTGATTACTATTTCCTCTGTTTTCTATTTGTAACACTCTTTCTTATGATCTTTAATTAATACAAACGCAATAAAATATTTATGTATTACCAAAATTACAACTTTAATCAAGTTGGGAAATATATTGTATTTCTTAATTGTTTAAGGAAGTGGTTATGAAAATTTCTTAAACAAGTGTTCTTTAACTAATTGTAATTATAACTGGACTTTTAATTTAATAATTGATGCAAAGTAGTATAAATATTGGCTATTATTAATAATAAAAACCATGAGTAAGTATTATACTAATATAGCAGAAACTACTTTGCAACCTTATCCATGATATGTCATAATGTGGTGCAAGACATGACTTTATTATTAAAAGTCAGAAAGCGACTTTCAATAAGAACATTTGAAACTACCTTTTTTTGTATTTATTTGAATTTGAAAACGGGCCCATGCATGAAATCAAAACGCAAGCCGACAACTACAACACGTTACGTAAATTTCATTCTTAGCTGGATTATAATATTCAATTTGTCGAGGTTAATTGTATTTGATTCATTTTATAGGCACATAGATTGGACAGTTAAACCTTGTAAGTAGTCAGGATTTCATAACTAAATAAATAAAATAAACAATATATTTGGATACGTGTGTGTGTAATTGATATGAAGCTTTTTTCCTTGTAAACTCTTAACCTTTTCTCTCTCTCATTTCAATAAGACCTATCACTTCAATGAATTGTTTAAATACATACATTATGCATTCAGATACAAGAGTTCCGTCATGTTAAAATAATGTTGAATTAACTTATCATGAAAAATTGTTGAACTAAAATAGTGTGTGTGTGTGTGTGTGTGTGTAATTGCTAAATATATGATCATTTTTCCCCTTTAAACTCTTAACATTTTTATAAAATTTACATTAACTGAAGCAGGTTATCGCGCTCTACATTGTTCATCGATGAAATTTATATTTCATTTAATTTTATCATTTTCATTGTCTAAATAAGATTGTGCTTGAGATACCCAAGTACATGATATAGTTCCATCAATTTATTTAAAATTCAAAAGATATAATTAGATATTTGATATGTGAAAATCATATCACTTCTTTTGTGATAAAAAAAAAGTGAATGAATTGAGCTTTTATACATACATTATGCATCCAGAGAATTTCAGGAGAAAGGATATTTTCTATTGGCATATGGGCATATAGGGCGACTTCCCAGAAGAAAGCTTCAAACGTGGCTCCATCAAACTGTGATTGATCATACTGTGTGCACACCCCTAGTGAGGAGAGGATACAATATAGTCATTTTCTCGGAATTTTTGGCTCCTTCACCCTGTCATACTGCGTGGCCATTTGGATTAGCAGTAGAAATTACTTTTCCAGCATAATTTACATTTTATAATACACATATGTGAAATGGGTTTTTTTGCTTATCTAATACTAATACAAATAGGGCCAACATAGCCATTTTATCCAATTGCATTGAAGCCATCGATTTGATTGTAAGGGGGTGTTATGGATCCATCTTTTTAATGATATCAATGATACAGATATCTTTAATTTTAGATAGGGATTGGCAAGCAATAATGATCAACCATATAGATAGGAAAAATTTACATCTTGCTCATTATTTATCTTAATCCTTTCATAATATGGAAGATAGCTTTTGTATCTTTGATAAATCACCACCTCTATATCATATTGACGAGGAAAGTTAGTTATATGGTCTTGTCTTCTATTTGCTTCTTGTGAAGATATATATGACGACTATCAGTTTCTAATGAAAAAGAGAATCTTTTCTTTTGATTAATGGAAGAGGGAATTTCGTATATAAGAGTTGCAGCATGTTTAAGTTATTGTTGATATAAAATAAAAATCAAATCGAGAGTTGCTGCTTTGACTATTACGTTACGTAATTTCCTTTATTTTTTGGTTATTACTACGTAGTTTCGCTCAAGAATCATATTCAGTAGGTGATGATAGAATCTTTTGATGGGAACTTAACCTGTGTGCCAAGCATATTATTCACAGTTTCAAATCACCAAAACAAAAAATATCGTTTTCTTTCATTTTTTTAATTAAAAAAATATATCGTTTTCACTTGTGCAGCTTTGTCTCTCTGTGCCCAGTTGACAGATGGCTTACATGTAGGATTTGATTCAACTTGTCAAAAAGTCTATTTATGGTCATAAGTTAGTTAAAAGACGCGTCATTTTGATAAACTTAATGTTATTTACCAAATAAAGAATGTCATTCCATTTTTGTCCCAACCTGAACATATATTAATAAAAATTAGAGCAAGATATTTTAACGACGCTTTTATTTTATCTTAATTACATAAACATCTATTTTATTTTGAAAACACATGTTTTTATCTGAATCTTGAACACCGTTAAAAAATATTTTAAAATATTCTTGAAGTATACTTTTAAATAAAAATCATATTAGAATAATTTTGCTTTATTAATTTACCCGTCATTATACCAGATCTTTACTTCATCTTTTAACATTAAATTCATTAATGATCTATTTCATATTTTTACTAAATTTAAAACAAATAATTAATTTTTTATTTAAAAAATATTAACAGCTTGATCGAAGGTTTGAATAATTTTTTAACAAAGTATATTTAAAAATTTTAAATTATAATATATTAATATAAGGATCTTAAAATTATATCATTTTGTAAATTTATGATTTAATATAAAATACATATCTATACAATATTGTAAAATATTTTGGTCAACATAATTATTTTAAGAAATACATCATGAGTAAGTTTTAATTAAAAAAAGCACATTGAAAAATTAAATTTGTTAGAAAATAAATAATTATAATTAAACAATTAATTAAATTTGTGATATATGATAGTCGCTTTAAAAGTAACACAAAAAATGTGAAAATATATGTTAAAATTATTTTTAAATTTTGAATAAAGATATGTGATTAAGTGATTATTAAGTAATCTTTATATTAAGAAGGGGCATTTTAGTCAAAATGATGGGTCAAATCAATATCACTTTTGACCAGTGTCCAGAATTCCATATGAACACACACATATATATGGTTTTCATCATCCCATGCATATGGTCGTAGTCTTGACTAAAAACAATAATTTTTTATATGACTAAGCATATAAATTAAGAATAATTTTCTTAAAGATATTTTTTGTATTTACACGAGCATAAACTCAACACCTCGTGATTAAATGACCAAAACTCCTTTCACTAATATTAACAGTAAAAACAGTAATAATAAATCTATATAATCATATGGTCTTTATGATAATTATTGATGATTGATTTTACTACTTCAATTTCCGTTAAAAATTTGTGAGCCACTAGAAAATTACTTCAAAGCATAGAATGCAAACTTTCAATAAGTAGATAGTTATAAAGTCATAGCCCAAAGATTTTGGCTCCCAAAAGAAAAACGTTTATGATTGATATGGAGATACACGGAAAATTTAATATGATTGAGTGATCATATTATCCTCAACTATGAAGGCGGGAAAACTTTAAAATTAAATTATTTGTCAATTACAATCAAATTTACAATAATTTATTATTTTATTTAATATGAAAGTGTCTCTTGTCTCTTTCTTTTTTCCCCTAAATGACATGGTCTGATGACCACAAGTGAAGGAGAAGGGGGAAAAATAACATATGATGTAAAAAAGAAAGTGGTTTCTGCAACTTCGAGGGGATAACCAAGAATTCTTATATCCAAACTACTTCCACTTACCCTCGATATTGATTAAAATTGATCTTATATTAAAAATTAGAGGGAACATCTTATTCCGTTTGATGAGTAAGCCAATCAGCAAATCTAGGTAATGTAAAAACATGTGTCTAGTTTCTAACACAAATGTACTGTTTAAGGTGATATGGGCATATACAAAAGAATGAATTGAACGTGCCACTGAATAGGGTGGATCATGCAGTATGTAGTCCTTTAAAAAAAATAAAGGAAGGCTGAAAAGAACACTCCGTAAATTTAGTTATTGGGATATTGGTTAAGAATGATCACCTAAAGATTTAATTGTTAATAGAATACAATAAAGTTGTGCAATGCCAGCCCCACTTTTGTTGTTACTAATGTTCCTTTATTAATTTACGTATTAAATCAAAATAAATCTTTTGCTGAAAAATCTTAAGTGTGGACGGTAGAAATTGGATCTTATTAATGAAGGAAGAAATTAAAAAAATCATCTATCAAGACAATTCTAGGGTTAGTAGTTTCTGACGGGAAAGGTTGAATATTTAATATGGCTAGGCTTCCAAGTAGTTACATTCATATTGTGTTCATAGGTTGCTCTCATAGTCCACAACGTCCTAATTGTTTTTAATCTTATTATCTCCAAAACATTAAATTTCTGTTTTCTTTATAATTTTATTATTTTCATTTTTGCTTCTACAGGGAATATATTCTTAGATAGCAAGGGTGGAGCCGTGATTCATATATTAATTATTGGAAAAATTGGGGAAAAAGTTGCACGTTGAAAATTTTGAAAGAGGAATCTCCTCTTTCCTCCCCCTCCTCTTCCTCCCACTTCTCTTTTTATAATCATTAAATCAACATTTAAAGGGTTCAAAATCACTCTTTTATAAAATTTTTATCGAAAATGCTAAATTATAAAATGATAATTAATTAAATTCAAATTTTTAAATCTGTTTTGCATAGAAAAGAAAACTAAAGCTTTGATATGATATCTTACACTACAACCTAATTGGACAACATATCCACCCGCAGCCCAAATTGTTGAAATCCGATATGAATAATTTTCAATGGAAAATTTTTCCTCAATTTTCTCAACAACAACAACAACAACAACATATTCTTCCGTTTTTTATTAAAGGCTTCCATGTGGGACCATGTTGATCGGAAAACTAAGGATACTTCTAAGTCATAAAGGATAAACATTTTAAGTTGAGTTGAATAATTCCACATCAACCTGATTTTCGCGAAGGATTAGCAACGAAACATGATTATTCTATACTAATTGATTAGCAATGGGTTAGTGACGAAAAAATTCTGTCACTAATTAGTGATGAAAATATTATCAATAATCCATCACAAAACTGAAATAGCTTATCCTGAAATTAGCGAGGGATTAACGACAAAATTCCTGTCACTAATTAGAAATGAAAATTTGCATGACTACTAATATGTCACTAATTATTTAGTTTTATTTTAAAATTTTCAAAATGATATGTTGCATCACCGCCAAACGCACCACCTTGTCACATTCTGAAATTTCATGTCTAGAATATAATTGACTTCAGGATGGCTAAAAGCTAGAAAAGTAGTCTAAATGTAAATGACACAATTTTTGATGCTAAAGCCGACTAAGGGCAAAATTGTAAGTTTCAAAAAATTCATTTAATTTTCAAAATATTTCCAAAAAATTCATAAAAAATAGAGAAAATTCCACTAATCAAAATGATAAGCTCATATACTAAAATTATAATGAAAATAAATTATTTATGAGAATCATGGTTATCACAGTAAATCATTAGAGGTTTGGAAGGACATCAGAAAATTAGTAAAATCAAGGAAAAATATTTGGAGAAATATAGAATATTGTGGAGGTGATTTTATCCCTAAAATACCTAGAGGATTATTTTAGAAATATTTAAACCCTAATTATTTTATTTAGTGTTACCATCTGGGAAATTTAGAAATAACATATGTAGATATGATTTTGGCTCATAAAAAATTGGAGAATACGTCTGTATTTAGAAAGATTATAGAACTGCTTAACAAAGTAAATTTTAGTAAAGGCTATTAGATAAGAGAAAAGGATACAAGGTGTGATTATATTAATTAGTGAAAATTTTTATGTAGGTTTACAGTTTGGATTTTTTAGAAAAATGACAGCGACAGTACACTGTAGACCGATAATCAATAAAATTGTCAGTAACTTTTCAACCCCGTGAGATTGCGCCACACCTCAGCATATTGGGATTTGTGTCTTTCTTGGAGAGAAAACCACAACTTCTGAAATAAATAAGGAAGTGAAAAATATCTTGAAACAACCAATGGGAACTTGACACATATGTAATGTAATTTTAAAATTTTTCAAGGGTAAAATGTGAAGATGCTTTTATAAATTGCCTATAAATACCCCATCCCCTATGTCTTAGTTGAAAAGCATAAGGAGACAATGGGGATTCTTGCCAGAAAAAATATAAAAGAAAGGGATTTTGATTATTTTAAGGATTCCGTTGAGTTTCGAAAGTGGAAAAACATAGGAATATGTCAAGAAACTAAGTTTGGAGGCACATGTCTAATTTATCAAAGGGGTAGATTATTATTATTAGGCTTTCACCATATTATAAAATTAGTTGGACATAGAATTAAGATGCCCTTGAACATGTGATCAAAGGCTTTGATATCTGTGGAGGAAGAATATAAAGCAAGGAATAAAGCACACGTTTAAGTGCAAAAGGTAGTAAGTTTACTCAATTTAGTGCTAGCATAACTTGATTTGTACTTTTGCTTGTCATGATTGTTGTTGAGTATGTTATTGATTCATGGATATGTCTAGTTCATGATGTTGTGCTAAATGGCTCTACTTAAAGGATAAATTGATTTATGGATGGTCATGATCCATAATGTTGTGTTATATGGGCACTGTTTATACATGACATTGTTCTATGCTTACACTAAATTTAATATATAATAGTATACATGCTAAATGTGATTACTCTCTTAATTACAGCATAATTTTGGTGCATAATGTAACATCATCTTTTGTCATAGTCTATTGCGCATTCAGAGGTACTTTGGTTCAGACAAATCAATTAATTAAAGCTCATAAATTGAAATTTTCATTTTTGCTTATTGGGTTATGGTTCATTTGGTAATTTTAGATTTCTGATACAAATTTGAAAATTCACAAATAATTTTAGAAAAATCCAAATGGAGTGGTTCAAGTCTCCATTCAAATATTTTGAACTCATGTACAAGACAAAATTAATATCTAAGCCTTGTTCATGATCAATTAATACAGAACAATCCGGAAAAGATCATTGTTCATATGGTAAATTTCTGACCTTCCAGATTTTATCTCAAAGTTTCAAAAATCATATCTTTCATAGTACACATCCAAATTAGGATCTATCTTGAACCTTGGAATGTGTACTTCTAAACTAGAAAGTTTCATTAACTTTCATTACTATTTACCCTGTTTTATGCTTACATTAACTCTAGTTCTTTCCTTTAATATTTACTCCCTTTCTTTACTTGATTACATGCATGTTCCTATATTAAGCGTACAACATATCTTTATGCTTGCTATGACATAATTTTCACATCAATATGTATAAAATATACATCAAAGTTGAGTTATTTCATATATAACTTGTGAAATAGAGGAATTCTTAGGTGCATTAGGAGCACCACGTAACTTATGCACTGACTAATCATATCATTCTAATTCACATCACCATCTCTCTCTTCCTCCGTGATTCACGCCTTCTAACTATCTCTTTCCAATCTCAAACTTGCGACTTCCCCCTTTCTCATATTTCTCTAATCTCAGGAATTGCTTTAGTTTCAAGTTTGGAGAGGTTGGATTGAAGAGCATGTCATGCTGGTTCTCATCAGTTAGAGTGATGATAGCTCTGAGTTTTGCCGGAATCAAAGGTGGCTCTCACTTGGCTCACCATAACCTACGACTCTTCCTGATCAAACTCAATCCTTGCTCATCTTAGCCGCCACACTCAACTATGGTGCTTTATCAATCATCTTATTAATAAATTGGGGCAATAATAGAGCATTGTCTTGTGTATTTCTAGAATAAAGTATTGATATTATTATTTTGATGGCCTTGCTTTGTCTTTTTCTTCAGTGGATATGGCTGCATATTATTCCCCTGTACGCAATGTTGATGTGCATTTTTTGTATGATTGATAATGGAGGTTTTTTTTTTCAACAAAGAAAGAAGCTAAATAAAGGAGGAAGATGGGAAAGGGGTAGAGGTAGAGAGAGTCGCATGTATGGGATTGGAAGGAGATTATCACAAGGCATGAATCACCAACGAATAGAGAGATGTAGATGGTAAAATTCAAAATAATTAATTTAAAGGAATAACATGTAGTCTGTCATGTTTTCGAATCCAGTTTTAGTGCATTTCCTAATATTAGCGTACCTTCCCCATCCATTTGAAACGCAGCGTTTCACTCACTGATCCAAAATTTCCCGTGACTCTCTTCTTCAATATTGGCACGGCGTCCAATCCTCGTCTTCCTCCATCCCTCCTTCTTCCCCCAAAATCGATGCCTCCATCTCTGCAATGCCTCCTTCTTCCCCCAAAATCGATGCCTCTTTCCTCACCCTCGCCGAGTGTTTGTAGGACGACGAGCTCTGAAGACGCCTCCATCGTACCTTCACCTCGTGTCGCCATCAAATCATCACCATCGTCTTATTCTTTTCAGTTTCCATTGCCAACTGAATTCATCGTCTCCGTCTCCCTCACCCTCCTACTCCATCACCATCGCCTTCTCCCACTTAAAGTACAGCAGCTGAGATCAACGGAACAAAATGGAAAGGGCAGCTCGTGTGACGGCAACTCGGGTGAGATCAACAGAGGAGCAGCTCGGGTGACGCCTTCCATTTTCTCAGACCACACAGGCACTAACTATATGGCAACAGAGGAGCATATCGGTGACGGCAACGAAACAAAATAATTGTTTTGTTTAGAATTAGAAAAATGTGTTTTGTTTGATTGCATATAATTCGAATAGTGGAGGAAAATGGGACAAAAAAGTACATGCTGCTGCCACATGATACCAAAAATTAGGATGTATTTGTTGATATCTTATTTTGATGATAACAAATTGGTTTCAAGCTTAAATTATTGATGATTAAGTGTTCTTTGTGAAACACTCGAGTTCTGAGATTAAATACTCGAGCATTGTAAGATAAAATGTTTTGGAAATCAGCACCTTTAGTGAAAACTCGAGCATTAAGAGAAAGTGTTACAAACACTCGAGTAATGTTTTTGAATACTCGAGTATTGGTATTAAAAATATGTTATAAAAGAATACTTTCATGAGAAACTCGAGTAATGAGTTGAAGTATTGACAACACTCGAGTATTGTGTTTTAATACTCGAGTATCGGGTTTTGTTTTTCAAAAGAATACTCAATACTTGAAGCAGAATACTCGAGTAACAAATAGAAATATTGAC
>JANTPZ010114998.1:0-25852 GCA_025593235.1 Vachellia pachyceras
TCAACTGGCAAGTATTTGTTAGGCTGGAAAAACCCACCGACTATAGCATTTACATAACAACCTAAACTGTCTTGTCTATCTTATCTCAATCTAGAGTTCTGATCCACTATAAATCCTGAAACCAACGATCCCAACAGCCTTGGATAGCAGTCTTTCATGAGGTTCTTCAACGCTAGTCATATAATCATGCGTTAGGAAGTTGAAACATAAATTTCACCACAATGAATGGAACGATGATGCTCGAATCTAGACAGAGTATGCGGTAAATAAAATAAATGCTATTGGAAAGTCCTGCTCTCTGTCTCTTCAACTTAGTTTAGCATTAGCTGTATTTAACGACTTTATAGGACCAAAGAAGCGGATATTACCGAGAGAATTACGATATGGAAACAGCATAGATGAAAAAGCATATTCATTGAGAGGTATAGCAGGAGATCGTAAAATTATACAACCCTACTTCTACAGTATAGGAAACTTAATCCTGTAATGCCTTTTGAAGGCTCTCTGTAAAATATGAATGACTTGCAAATTTGCAGATTCAGAGAGGAGCAAATTAACATGTGATTGGGGAAACAGGAACGGATAAACGTGAGTTGAGCTGGAGCCTGTACCTTGCCGTCGGGGTGGAAGCATGGGTGAATGATACCGTTCATGTCCAGGTACAAGTTGTCGAACTCCATGCCATTGGGATTAGGTTTCGACACATCAACAGGGTGCGAAACACCAGTTTCGCCGGCGGCGGAGTCTTCTTCGACGACATCGGAAATCGAGAGCGGATAGCGGTCGGCGAGCCACCTGTAGAAGGCAGGGACTCCCATGGCTACGGCTCGGTTGGACCCGGTTCAGCTAGGAAGAGGAAATAATGTAGAGAATGCAAGATCTGTGATGCCGTTTTAGAGAACGTAGAGATCAGTGCTGAAGGGATGCTTGCAGTGGGACGATATTGCCCCTCGATGCTGCGTCATCGGTTCCCTCGATTCACCTAACGACCCCCAAATATGTGCCATTTCCCATTCCTCCTTTCCTTTCCTTTTCTTTTATTTCCAATCCTAATCCTCCGAGTTACGGATTGTTGGGAAAAGGGAGGAGCCCATGCCTTTTGTATATTCCTTTTTTTTTTTGACAGTTCAACTATCTATATACTATTTGTTCATTTACGTCCATGAGGCTTGGCCACATAAAATCCATCTTTACATGTTAGTATATGAGAGCCAAGCTCGAGAGACTGGTGGGGTCCAAAGACTCCGAGAAGCCTTCTACATGATGAATCCTGATCATTTTCATTTTTTTACGTTACACGTAGGTTGAAATAAACTTTTTTTAAATATTTATCTCGACTTACGTAAAATCACTTTTCTAACAGATTTGCGTTTCTATTTGGATATGGTGTACTAAAAGCAGTATATTGTTTACTTTCGTCAGTTAATTTAATTTAAAAAAATCCAGATTCACAATCAAATTTACTAAAATAAGTATATTGCTTAAGTGTTTGCAAAAGTGTATGTCTATCCTGAATATGACTTTTATCCTTAATGGCTGCTTTTTTTAAATTTCTATAATCAATAACAAGTCTAGATTTTCCTCTAACTTGTTCTGAATGATTTCTAACTATAAATGCTGCACTACAATAAGGAGAAGTACTAGGTTGAATCAATTTATTGAAGTAGTTATAGAAAAAGGAATTATTATTTCTCAAAAGAAAACTGAATTAATGAAAACAAAAATAAAAGCTCTAGGATATATTATAGGAGATGGACAAATAAATTTACAAGATCATATTATTTCTAAAATTATAGAATTTCAAAAGAAGCCTGAAACAGTTAGAGAAATTAGATCACTTATAGGCATACTAAATCAAGTAAGTGAATATATTCCTCATTTTAGTAAAAAGATTTCTTTTCTTATTGAAAAAACTAAAAAAGGAAATTTAGGAGTGTGAACTTTAAAAGATCAAGAAAAATTTGAACAGTTAAAAATGGAATTGAAAAATTTACCAAAACTTGAAATTTTAGAACAAAAAATAAATAAGATATTAGATATTTTAGGATATAAGCAAATGAAAAAGAAGGGAAAAACCTTTGGAATAGACTGTACAGATTTACCTAGACCAGGACATTATGGATGTGATATACCTCATTATAGGAAGAAATATAAGAAAAGAAAGAAATATCCAAAATTTAGAAATCTTAAAAGCATTAATGAAAAGAAACCATATATTAAAAAATATATATCAAAAAGAAAATATTGGAAAAAGAGAAAACCTAAATATAAGCCTAAAAAGGGGATTAAAACATGTAAATGTTATATATGTGGAATTGAAGGACGTATTAGCCCTAATTGTCCTCAAAAAGATAAAAGTAGTAAGAGAGTAAATTTATTAGAAGTTTTTCCTGAAATATAACCTTTTGAATATTTTATAGAAAGTGAACCTGAAGAATTATATTTACTTGAAACAAATAGCGAAACAAAAGATTCAATAGATGAACCTAAAACTAACGAACAAGCTCTTCTTCAAGCATTTAGTAAAGGACTATATAAATCAGAAAATAAAACAATTCTTACTATAGAAACATCAGAAAATTTAACCCAACATGAACAAATAGAAGAACTTATGGAAACTTCAGACTTAATAGAACAAGAAATTGATAACTAACTTAAAGAATCAATAATAGATGAAGAAAATAAAGAATTAATAATAGATGAAGAAAATAAAGAAGTATTTATGACTACAGAAACAGGAGAAACGTCTAGTGTTAGAAATCCTCCAGAAGAACCTACAGAAGATTGGTATGATTATTTAGAAACCATTGGAGATAAATTCGCATGTAATTATTATAGAGAAGTCATGCGCATGAGATTCAAAACAAACTCCTGAATTCTTCTTTATTGTTAAATGCTGGTGAAGAGTATGTGAAGATGCATGATGTGATCCGGAAAATGGCATTGGAGATAATAGATAATGAAAAGATTCAAGTGATCATGGATTCTAAGACAAAATTGAAGAAGTGTGAAATATTCATCTTGCATCATAAATGGCTTTCCCAATTGTTTTGAAGGCAACGAACTCGAGGCTTTCTTGGTATGGGTAAATGCAAACGGTGCCTTGGATGTTCTGATTAGTCTTTGAAGGGATGAAGTGTCTCAAAGTTTTGCTTTTGCATTCTAAAATTGATATTGGCAGACCTTCGGCTCTATCACTGCCGAAATCAATTCAAGTGCAAGAAAAACATAAGCCTTCTAAACCTTTTGTCCAAATAGTTAAAGAAGCCCGAGATATAAAGGTCCAAGAAGCAAATTATCATGCAGCCTTGAGAAAAATCTGTACTGAAAAATCTTTACAAGCCCAATATATTATTACCTGTCCACATAACCTCTTTAACAAAACCTCAATCCTTAAAGGAGCCAATCCACAAAAGGTCTTTACTCTTTATCATTATGGACTTATCCAGCAAATTTATCCTGGAGAAGACTCAGCAGAACTTGTATGCCTACCTGAACCTATAAAGTTGGCAGCTGTGGCCTATAGTTCGGTAGTATCTAGAAGACAGATATTTATGAGATTCTTTTCGGTCATTCCAGAATTTTGACAGGATCAATTTATGTCCACATGTACTCTTGTAAAATTTGGCGTTACTAGACATCCTTTACTGCCTACACCAGAAATTAAGGAATTTACTGAAGAAACTATCAAAGCTATTCCAGACAAAAGAGCCAATGGATTTATGACAATCATTGAAGAGCTGGAAAAAACTTTTAGTGGAAAAGATTCCCAGTGGATTTATTACGTAGAAGAAAATCTGGCAATTTATGCTCCTGGCATAACTTCGAAGGATGTAGAAAAATTAAAATTGTGGTATAAAAAATTAATTGCCGACAGTAATTATCAAGCCTCTCCAGCAGTTAAAAATGCAGTTTGCAGAAGAATAAAACAAATGGATATAAAGCACAATTGCCGTAACTGTCAAAACTGGCCAAAGGAAGAACAGCAGGCACATACTTCCAAAGAGATAAAGATATCTAAACTTGTATATTTGTAGGATTTACTTTATAGGGTAATAGTCTTTTTGACTTTGTAAGACTTACAGGATAAACTTACTTAATAATCTTTTTGACATTTGAAAAAAGTTGCGGTAAAATGTCAAAACCCATGTAATCTACTTGAATAGACATCTTTGTCTTACATAGTCTCTTATGACTATAAAAGGAAACTTAGGAACTATGGAGAGGACACACACCGAGTTTGCAAAGCTCTCACTTGCAAACCTCCCCTCTCTCCCTCTGTAAAAATTTCTTTGTAAAAGAGTTTGAAGGGTTTGGAATAAAGCATAATTTATGTAAGTTTCTTATCATTGTTCTTATTTTATCTTCTTTATTTTATTAAATCTTTAGGGGAAGGGGAAAACTAAGTTATGTAATCCTATTACTCGCTCTCCAAAACTAAGAGATTCTTGTTCAAATATCGATCATTGAGTTGAACGTTTGAATACCATATGTTAACTCTGACAATACGAGCCTGTATATGAGCAAGGCGCTGGTAAGCCTTTAGGAGCGAATGAGTCAGTGGGTCTAGAGGCTGTTTTTATTATTGTGTTAAGCCGTTTGACCCTAGGTTACTCGAATTCGCCTGGTTCCATAAGATATGGTGTTCTTACGTTCAGCCCAAAGAGAATGGTCAAAGTAGGCCTTAATGCATATCTAGACAAAATCATGGGCCCTGCATTTCAAATTTGACGGACTTGACACTGTAACATTTAGGCATATTTTCATAGAGTTTGTATAGGAATGAGGTAAATAAGTACTTTTATACAAGTTAAGATAAATACGTGGAGTAGATTATATTGTTTTTTGAAAAACACTACTAAACATATATTTGAAGAATGTAAAAGTGTTGTCAAATAAAAGTATATTGAAATCTCCTCCTATACCCCCACACACGTATCCGTTTGGCAACACAGTGGAGAAGTACTTATAAGTATTTTTACATAAATCAAAGTAAATATGTGGAAGAGATTGTCTCGTTTTACGAAAAAAACACGTCCAAATGTGACTCCTCCACATATTTACTTCGACTTGTTTGGCAAAACCGTGCTTATATCCATAAGCACGTTTAACATTGTTTTTCCGTAAAACAAGACAATCTCCTCCACATATTTACCTCGACTTGTGTGAATAAGTCCATAAGTACTTCTCCACTACTTTACCAAACGGACCTATAACTAATTATAATCAGGCAATTTGCCGAACGGTACTGTCAACACAGAAGACTTTCCTAGCGTTTCTCGTCCCCCGCGTCTACAAAGAGTGCGAGTCCAGTTTCTAAGCCTTTCCTCTCCGATTGACACAGTTGACACCCATTTCTGGAATAAGATCCAACTGGTTAGCTATTAAATCCCATCCCTGCTTTACTTTCTTCCAGCGGTTTTCCTTAACCTGATTATTCTTTTGGAAAAATTGCTGCGCTCTATTTCCTGTTCTATCATGCCTCCAGCTACTTGTGCGTATCCTGATTGGCTGCTATATTTCCTTTCTATGGGTTACTTCTGTTTGCAATGATTCTTGATCACACACACAAAAATATGTTACAGTGGACTTTCAAAATGCACATTTCGATCTTTTTTTCGAGGATTGATTCATTGATATGTAATGTTTTACCCTTTCGATTCTGTCTGTTAACTTCTAGTGGTCCATTCTTCGTTTTTCTTTGAAATTTTTGCTATATAGTTTTCCCGCCAATTAATTTAGATTGATTCAAGACTCTGTTTCCTGACTAATTCCATAACAGAATACACAAACGACACGTAACACACTCGAAATGGGATTTCGCTACTCTTGGCTTGTGACTTGTAATTTATTTATTTTTAAAATAGTAATTGCGATGTGTTTGTCGGGTCCACTGATAGCTGAACGCTTATGGTATTTCAGCTCCCCCCCTACCGTATGCTGTCACGATCTTTTTTCTTAATTGATGAATGAAAGATATTAAGGGGACTTTCGGCATTGCTTTCAAATCAATTCAGCCGATCCAAGTCCCATTTACTTTGTTTTCTAGATCTTATCTCTATTTGTTTACTGGGATCTCCTTCTCTTTTATGATTTTGCAGTATTTTGCTAAAAATGGCACAAGAGAAGGAAATCATCGCAAAAGATGTCAGTGAAGTAAGTCATAATCAGCTATACATCCCCTTTTCTTTTCCCGGTCTACGTACTGAATTATTATAAAGTTCATATAAACTCACTTTTCGAGATGTACAGTTGGTTGGGAAAACTCCGTTGGTATATCTCAACCACATCGTAGATGGCTGTGTTGCCCGAATCGCTGCAAAGCTGGAGATGATAGAACCCTGCTCCAGCGTCAAAGACAGGTATATAGGTCTCTTTAATGTTCTATTCTCCATTAATTGCTACTTAAAAGGCTTTTGTTGATACCCATTTTAATATGCTTAAGTTGATAGTTTGTTTGGAAGATCTATTCACCTGACATCACGCAGTCTGTTACTTTGAAATAGATGTTGCAGTATGGTAGGCCAAGGCTCTGATCTATTTCAAGCAATAAAAGGTTTCTTGAAAGATTCTGCTATTAGGATATTTCCTTTGCTGCAGGATAGGATATAGCATGATTGCAGACGCTGAGGAGAAGGGACTCATTACACCGGGTGAAGTTAGTTTTTGCTTTAGTTCTTGTTCTTATCTGGAATTCATGTGGTGCATCTTCTTATGTCATACATCATATGTTTTGAAGCTTCCTTCCTCCTTTCTCACCAATGAAACTGTTCTGCTCATATAAATATTGTTCTTGCTGACGTTGATTTTTTATTGCTTTTGAATTTTAAAAGTGAATGTGCATTCGCTGATCACCTTAAAAGAAATCTTCTGGAAGTTTCTTTCTCTCTCTCTCTCGACCAGAAATTAAATCAAACAGCACGGGTCCATTGCTGATTCTAGATTCATAAAATGGAATTGATTTGACTGACAAGTTTACTTTGTTACTTGCATGGAAATTTCGTATGTTTCAGTCAATAAAGTGAAGAATATTAGTGATGACATCATGAAATTTAATGTGGGGGTGTTGTAGAGTGTCCTGATTGAGCCTACCAGTGGAAACACAGGCATAGGTCTGGCATTCATGGCTGCAGCTAAGCGTTATAAACTTATTATAACCATGCCTTCTTCAATGAGTCTAGAAAGAAGAACAATTCTTCGAGCTTTTGGAGCTGACTTAGTTCTCACAGATCCAGCCAAGGGCATGAAAGGAGCTGTTCAGAAGGCAGAAGAAATAGTGGCAAAGACTCCTAATGCTTATATGCTTCAACAATTTGAAAATCCTGCCAACCCAAAGGTATTAATTCTGTCATGTGCTTTTTGTGGGGAATAAGTTGATCCAAAAAAAATAATACAATTGTCACACTCACATTCTTAGATCCATTATGAGACTACTGGACCAGAAATCTGGAAGGGTTCTGGCGGGAAAGTTGATGCTCTTATTTCTGGGATAGGGACAGGAGGAACAGTGATGGGTGCTGGGAAATATTTGAAGGAGCAGAATCCCGATGTTAAGGTGGGAATTCAATTCTTTGATTTGTGTTTTATGCTATATGAATATCTAGATGCGTTTTCTTCTTGTTAGTTTTTCCTTATTGATTGTTTTTTATGTTACTTAGTTATATGGTGTTGAACCAGCTGAAAGTCCAGTGCTGTCTGGGGGAAACCTGGTGAGTCCTGATTTTTTCAATTATATTCACTAATCATTCCATTCATGTTGATGCTTTGACAATTTCTGGATGAGTCCAATATTGTGGCCGGCATGCCGTGGAAAGTGGAATATGCAAATCTCTTCTTGACTGGTAAACTTGGTTTTCATATGGTGCCACAGAGTACAGAGAGTTAATCATTTCTTTCCTCTTGAATTTAACCTTAATTAGTTACATATCATCCATGCCATTCAATTTAAACCTCTGATTGCACCATATAGAAGTAGTCTGCTTGGCTGAGAACTCGTTGCCCTGCGACATTAGAGTTTGGTTGAGGCACCGTATAGGTCAAAATGACACTTCAATCTCTGCCTTTTCCTCTATGCTCCTCTGCATCCTCCTGACAAAGTGTAAAATAGTTGTATTTGCTGCAGCATAGTTTACGTTCTCTCTTTCTACATCAGTTATTATGGCTGCATTGATATTTACGACATACCTAACCACAATTGTGCACATGGTTCATTCTTCTTATGAATGCGTGGTTGCTGATGTGCAAGGCCCACATAAGATCCAAGGACTTGGTGCTGGCTTCATCCCTGGTGTTTTGGATGTTGGTTTGCTGGATGAAGTTATCCAAGTGAGCCATTAAACTTCTGATTGGTTTTAATAATTTTAAATTGATACATAAGTTTGTTACTGTTGTACTTTGTCCTCTGTGATTAACATGTTACTGCATGCTCTGTTCTATTCTATTATCTCCCCCACCCCAATCCCCCTTACTTCATGAAAAAATAAATAAGATTTGCTCTTATTGGAAAAAAAGAGATCTTCACTCCCTACTTCATCCTTGGGAGTTGAGAAGAAAGTAAAATAATTTGATTCATATGTAGGAATATTGCTAAACAGGAACATTGATAAGCTGTCTTGGCTCTGGATGTGTCAGTTTGCCTCTTTAATAATTTTTTTTCAAAAAGAGGAATAATGCCTTTTTCTTGTGCAAATCCACGTTCCATATGCTGATCACTTAATTTTGTCTGCTTTTGTAGATATCAAGTGAAGAAGCAATTGAAACTGCTAAACTTATTGCATTGAAAGAAGGCTTATTGGTAAGATCTTTGAAATGATGTATCCCAAACAGGATTTTCAGGTGCCCTTCCATTCTGTATGTTTTGAAGGAGATAAAGAAAAAATTGCCCTTTTTTCCAGGTGGGGATATCATCAGGTGCGGCAGCCGCCGCCGCCTTGAAGATTGCCAAGAGGCGAGAAAATGCTGGAAAACTCATTGTTGTAAGTTTGTGGATGGCTTATATGATATTAGATGCTCCTCTGTTATTGTTGTTATAAGGAATGCTTTAGTGGCAATATCGATATGCGCTTCTGGCATTAGCTAATTAAGATGTCATTTGCTCGTCATGATTTTATCAACCCAGTTGATGGCTTTGGTTAGAGCTTTATTGCTTGATAACTGCAACGTGTAGATTGAGAAGCATTCAATTTCTATGCACATTCGTATTAGTGATCTTACTGAGTATGCAGCCAATGTTCCCGCTGAGCCCCCCCTCCCAAAAAAAACAAAGGAAGAAATTGTTTTGAACAGAAATTTTCGTTTTCACTTTTTCAATGATGGATGCATGCAGCTACTGGATCTTTAAATAAAGTGCTATTTTTGTAAATCATATTCTCGAGTAGCTGTTCAACATCCTGCATATAGTTGGCATTGAAAAAAAATATCCATCAGTTAGTTTTCCAGATTTTTTGCCGTATTGCAGCTTAACTTACTGATTGAAAACCCGTCCAGGCGGTGTTCCCAAGTTTTGAAGAGCGTTATCTATCATCTGTGCTCTTTGAATCTGTGAAGCGGGAAGCAGAGAACTTGGCTGTTGAGCTCTAAGCTCAAGAAAAGGTTCCATATTGTTGCTATTTGGATACGAGGAGGCCTACTGTTGGTTTACAAGTTATAATTTCGCCCTTTGAATTTCTGTTTCTTGATGGTAGGGTTTGATGCTCAGCTTCTTGACTATCAAAGTCGTAGTTTGTCTTGTGGCTGGCCTTCTTGTCTGGTTTGTCTTGAAAATGAATCTTTGAGAACTTCGAGATTTAAGCATTGTTAATTGAGTATGATTATTATAATTTAAATGATGAAGATTTAAACATATATCTTGAATAATGAATTGTCTGAATTTATTACTTTTATTCTGATATTTTAATTCATATGGTACATTGCAGTTTCATATTTGATAAATAAATAATGTGGGTGTGATAGCTTGGGCCCTTTGAATGTTAGCCCTTCAATAAAATGGGTCATCTGGCCCGCCTGTTATGTTATGGTGGCCCATAACAACCTGCCCAAATTCCTCCTTGGAACTCTCCTTCACCTTTTTTTGGTTACAGACGAGCCTATAAAGGCTAAATCACATCAAAGATAAACTAGGTGAGGGAATAAATCCCAAAGACTCCTTGTGCACAAGAGTTCTTAAGTGTTGAGGACAACTGTCATAGAAAACCGATCTCATCAATCCTTCCTTGGCCAGTGAGTCTGCTAACATGTTCTGAGTTCGGGAAATGTGAACGATGCTCAGTTCCCAGCTGAATGAGAGGAACTTTCTGATCTGCACGCACAGCATGCTACAATGATTCTTTGGTTGTTTGTCCTTCATCATTTCCACTAACGTTCTGAAATCTGATTCCACTATAACTTTCCTAAATCCAAGCTCCCAAGCCATGTTCAAACCTCTAAGCATGGCCATTTGTTCTGACTCCAATATTGTGCACCGTCCTATAGATTGTGCAAAACCTACCACCCATTCACCATCCTGATTGCGAATAACTCCCCCACTGCTCGCCAAGTTTCTGTTATGCGATAGTGCACCATCAACGTTAACTTTCACCCATCCCTATGTTGGAGGATACCATTGCAGGATTCTGCCATCTTCTCTTTGCTTGGGTGAATTCCCCTGTAAAACTGTATACTTTTTCCACATCATTGTGGTCTCAGTCAGAGGCTCCCTCGGCTTAACATACTGAGATTCAAAAACTTCTTGGTTTCTCCATTTCCATAGTCTCCATATGGCCACTCCCCAAAATAGCTGCCAATTTTCTATAATAGATATTCCCATATTCCTCCTGAGATTGCTGGAGAACCAACTCTTTAAGGGGGTTGGGAAGAAACATTGCTGGCAATTTGGCTGAACAACTGGTACCCAAACCTGATGTACATACACACAATCACGCAATATATGAAGGGTATCCTCCACCTCCCTTTTATAGTAAGTACAGACAACAGAATTGGATAACCACGCTTCTCCTACTGTTAGTTGAAAGCCTATTCTACACTGCTAACCACATAAATACCCTGATCCTTTCTGCCCCCTTCCATCTCCAGATTTCTTTATACATCCTACTGTCCAAACTTGGCCCCTGTTCTTCCAAAAGATGATAAGCACTTTTTATAGTGAACTTCCCTTCATCAGTTGCATTCCAAACCATCACATCATTCCCTGCCTCCTCCATCAGTCTGGGCATCATCATCAGTTTCTGGAATATGCCTTTCGGTAATATAGATTCTAAGTTCTGATAGTCCCAGGAACCATCTCTTACCCAATCAGCTAGCTACCTTACTCCCATCTTCCTGTGGTGTTAAAGGGCGTGTATAGAGGTGTTCTAATGTTGTGTCCTGTATTAGCCAGCAGTCTTTGAAGAAACCCACTGACTTCCCATTCCTGATATGCCACTTAGTACCAGCATCAATGGTGCTCTTTTGCTGGGATAAAAATTTCCATAATGCAGAATCACTAGCTTTAGCTTCAAACAGGTGTTTTTCACTATTGTGCATATATTTATGGAAAAGAACATCAGTCCATAGACCTTTAGCTCCACTCACTAGTCTCCATGCAATTTTTGCTCCACAAGCTTTGTTGAATGAAGATAATCTTCTTAGGCCAATTCCCCCCAAGTGCTTCGGCTTGATTAAATTTTCCCAACCTACAGGATGAAAACCATGTAGATTCTGACCATGTCCCCAGATAAAATTCCTTTGCAACCTCTCAACCTTTTGACATATAGCAATAGGTTTTTTTGACAACATCATCGGATATATATGCATGGCCCCTATCACAGACTTTACAAGTGTTATGCGTCCAGCAAGTGATAAAGAATTTGCCTTCTAGTTTGACAGCTTAGCCTTCACGTTTTCTACTATATATTTATAGCTATCAGTGGGCCTCCTTCCCCTTTCCATAGGAACCCCCAAGTACCTACCCACTTTTGTAGACCATTTCATACCTGTGAGCTCACAAATCTTGATTCTAGCAGATGCAGGTACTTGGGCAGAAAAGAAAACCGATGATTTGGCTTTATTGATTCTCTCCCCATAAGCCTTACAGAAAGAATCTAGGCATGCCATCATATATTGAGCCTGCTTCTCGGTAGCCTCTCCAAATAGCAACAAGTCATCCACAAACATTAGATGAGAAATGGTTGGCCCCTCTTTACTTACTGACATAGGCCTCCACTTCCCTTCATTGACTGCATCATATATGATATGGGATAACTTGTCCGTGCATAGAACAAATAGCAGTGAAGAGAGGGGGTCTTCTTGCAGTAATCCTCTCTTAGGCAAGAAGAACTCAGTATTCTGACCATTCCAAAGAACATTGTACGATACAGTTGTCACACAATTCATTATGAGATTGATAAAATCATGCTGGAAACCAACTTCATTGAGAACCCTTCTTAGATAGTCCCAGCTAATCCTGTCATATGCCTTCTCAAAGTCTATTTTCAACGCCATTAAGCCTCTTCTGCCCCTTGACTTCTTGGTGTGAAAAATCTCCTGTCCCACCGTGATATTATCCTAGATCACTCTCCCCTTGATGAAGCTCGATTGGAAGGGAGAAATGAGATCATCCATAACATCTCTTAACCTCTGAACAATAATTTTAGCTATGCATTTATAGTGAACTGTGCACAAAGGGAGATTGGTCTGAAATGTGATAAAAGCTCGGGATTCTCCCTCTTTGGAATTAAAGAAATCAAGTTCTGTTATCTTCCTTCCCTATCCTCCCTGAGAAGAATGCCTCCATAACAAATTTTGTCAGGGATCTATTCAGCATGCTCCAGTTCTTCTGATAAAAGATGGGAGGGAAGCCATCTGCTCCTGCAGCTTTGTAGGGTCCCATTGAAAACAACGCAGATTTGATTTCTTCAAATGCAGGAATGCCGCCCATTTTCTGTAATCTAGAGCTGTCAATAGGAGGAAATTTAGCCTTCATGCTAATCAGATCCAGTTGACTCCCCTCCCCATACAAACTCCTAAAATATTCTTTGATAAGGTCCTTTAGTTTTTGCTCCTCAGTGACCCAGTTCCCAGTTGAATCTTTAAGAGCTAGCACTCTATTGTTCCTTCTTCTAAATTGAGTTTTCAGGTGTTAATAACGCGTGTTCCTATCACCCTTTGTAACCCATTCAGTTCTTGCTTTCTGGAACCACTTAATCTCCTCAGCCTTCAGAATTTGGCCTAATTCTGTTTGAAGCTCTCTTTCCAGGTTGTACAAGAATTTAGAGAATGGATAGGCCGGAGACTTCTGTATTCCCCTCAATCTTGACAAAACAGCTCTCTTCCTTATCTCACCCATTCCATAAGTGTTCCTGTTTCACTCCAGCAACCCTGTCTCCAATTCTCCCAACGCCTGATTTAAATCACAACCCTCACTCCAGGTCCTGCTAAGAAAGTCCACAAAATTCTCATGATCCATCCACATGGCTTCAAATATGAATGGTTTCGGGCCTATGTGGTTTGGAGCATTCCCAAAATGTACTGCTAACGGGTTGTGATCAGAAAAACCTGTTCGTGGTAACACCTGAACATAACAGTTTAGCATGCTAAGAAAGCACTGTGCATTTGCCAAAGCTCGATCAAGTCTTTCATAAATTCTCATGAACCCTCTTCTTTTTCGACCCCTCCAAGTGTACTTTGGACTACAATAGCCCATATCAGACAAACCACACCAATCTAACTTTTCCTTAAACCAATTTATTCTTGACTTTCCACATCTAGCTCCCCGACCCTTTCAAACTGGTGGAGCACTTCATTAAAATCGCCTACCACCACCCATGGCTTCGTAATAGTACCAGCTATAGTCTTCAGCTTTGCCCACAGTTCCTCCTTTAGATTCCTGTAAGGCAAAGAATATGTTGCCGTCAAAAGAAAATCATCTTCTGTGTTGATTCTACAATGAAGGTGAATAAATTGCCTGTCATCCTCTACCACGTTTACTTTAAAATTACCACTTTTCCACACCACAATAATCCCACAAGAAAGACCCACACTTGATCTCATTTCCATCATTTCAAACCCCATCGAACGGAGATTAGGGACTCGAGATTGTCGATTACATTTAGTATCAACCAAGATAACCATTGCTGGATTAAAATTTTGCATTACCATTCTTAGATTATTGAGCAAGCTCGAGCTGCAGGCCCCTCTAGTATTCCAAAATAGTATACAATTCATAATAATAATTATTGGTAGAGGCTGCCCAACAATCATTGGGACTATTATGTCTCTGGGACCCAAGATCCTTCACTACACCCAACATCCACATCCATCGCTGGGCTTTTAAACAACCACACAGGCCCAACACCATTTCCCCTAGGTCTAGGTTCTCACGTCCTATATCTGGTGGATCTCCTGGATCATCCAGCACCTGAGTGTGTGGGCACTGTGCTTTTAAATTGGGCCCTTCCTTCTCCATCTCCTGTTCCCCACTCTCCTCCTCGGTACCCCCTCTTATGTTGTTCTCTCCCAAGGTTAGCATCAGGACTCCACCGTCTGTCTCTTTATCCTTCAGCCTATCCCTTATCCTTTTCTCCGCCTTTTTACGAATCAATCGCTCCTCCCTTGAGTGCGTCAACATCGTTAGTTCCCAGCATTGTACATCTTGCAGCCCCCTCGACTGCTGTCCTCTTTCTTCTTTTTTGTTTCTCTTCTCACTTCGTACCTTGAGGTTTTGCTCTGCCATGGTCTCTTGTGCCACCCCATGATGATCCTCTGGCACAATTGTGTTCGCCACGATCTCTGCAGTGGTCCCATTACCTTCCACGTCAGCTAACACCCCAAAGCGAGATCCCATACCTCTCACTTGATTCAACTCTCCTCTGTCATCCTTCGTCTTCATTGGGCGTCTCCTTTTCTGGGCAATATGCCATTGCTCTTGTTTGCCCACCAGTTCCTGCTCACCCTCACTCCTATCAAGCGGCTGGTTCTGATGAACATCATTCATCTCGTTATGCCCTGGAGCTAGTTTCCTCGTTGGGCACATCTCAGCTCTATGTCCATACACGCCACAGTTGGTGCAGGAACACATATCCGGGCGTAATGCCCCCTCAAATGACACGACGTATTCATATCAACTCGAATAGTCACTCCAATTCTATTACCTATCAGTGTGAGTGCTTCAGTATCATAATATTCCAGTGCCACGTTTGGCATTCTCACCCAAACAACAACCTTATCTATATTAGCATTTTGCGGTCTAAAGTTCGGCTCCCATGGTCTCAATGTCAAATAATGATCGTAGATCATCCATGGTCCCCCCGTTAGAGCATGAAAGTAGTCTTCCTCATTGGACAACTTCACCACATAGTAACCATGACCAATATTGATCAGGTTGATTATTCCTTTCCTCGCCCACATAGTCTGTAATCGAGAGTGCAGCACCTTGTATCCAATATTCCTATCAAGCAGCTTCACAATGATAGCCCTCTTCCATGCCTTGTATAGTATTTTCTTCATTTTGCCAGAGAAAGCAAACGTTGGAAAATTTCTCTCCGAATCCTCTATCGTTCTAAACAACGGTTCCTCCCTCTCCTCACCATGTGGCCTTAGTGAGGAGTCAGACATGCTATCATCTGACATTCCGTCATCATCATTCAACTCCTCATCCTCAGACGACTCCCCTTGAGCATCCAGCCCTTTTAGTTTGTCTGCAAATGATGGACCTCAAGGAGCAAAGCTTGACCCTTTTGCAGCCAATTCCTTCCAGCTTACGTGCACGTCATGTTAAACTCTTTCTTTGGAACCTCCGTTTTTAATCTTCTTTGCACTTCTCTGACGTTGATCTTCCTCCTCCTTTTCAGGGGGTAGTTGTATTGGAACAGCTCCGTGGTTTCCTCGCCTCATAGCTCGTGTGTGCAAATCCCCTTTATTTTCTCCTCCTTCATCTTTTGTCCTTTTACTTTTATTCTCGAGCCAATCTAGTCCTTATGCTCCTGCCCGGTTATTTTGATTTATTTGATTTTTTTTAAATTGAGAAAGTTAAATTTATTACTTTAACATATTTATATTTATCATTTTTTTTAAAATTAATTTATCTAATTTATAAACTGTTATATGATATATGATCTAATAAATTTTTACTTATATAAAATAAATACTTTTAAATAATGTATTTTACTTAATTAATCTCTTTAACAAGAGTAAATTATCTCTAACAATAAAAAGCATTTCAAGTGGATTTTTCTCTAACAGAAGGCCTTTCATGGGAAGCACGGGGCCAAATGTACCTGAAGTGATAGTTCTTCACTATTGTCCCTCGTATGTTTGGTGTCTTCCTTTCTTTCATTTATTATATTCTTTATCTTTATCCCGTTGCATTTAATAGGTACAGCCCAATGGTTTATTTGAATAACATCGTAGATGGGTGCGTGGCTCGTATTGCTGCTAAATTTGAGTCCATGGAGCCCTGCTGTAATGTTTTTTTAATATAGAATTGGAGTCCAATACTTAAACAAAGCAATACAACAACTCAAGAGGGTATAATTACCCCTTCAACTACCATCTGGGATACAGGAGGTGGTGGTAGCTCATAGAAATAAAAATTTCCTACTAGGTCATGCGCCATTTTGGCTAACCTATCTGCCAACATGTTTTTGTCTCTCATTACATTACAAAACACAATATTCCAATTTTTAGCTACCAACATCCGGGCTTCATCAACAATATTTTTAAAATGGTGCCCAGCGTTACACCCACGAGTCACTAGACTTTCAGCTTCAATACAGTCCGAGTTTACTTTCACATTCCTATACTCACGGATCCAACATAGGTGCAACTCATGAATGATGAATATAAGCTCTGCAATGGCTGGAAGACCATAGAGAGCTTACAGCTATAACCACATTCATCGGTTATCCTATGTACGAAGAAATCCCCCACATCCACTTCGACCCGAGCTAAGAACAGATCCATCAACCTTTATATTGAAATAGAACAGTTCGTGCCCCGCCTTCCTGCTGCTCATTAGTTTGACCTGCATAAAGTTTGCAATTCAACAAAATATATTGATCTACACAAGCTCTAAGGAAAGTGGATTGAGCCCTGCTGTAATGTTAAAGCTGTCTAGAGCTGTTCCGCCTAGGGTAATGGGCATGCCAACCTTAATGATTTATATTATACTTCAATTTGTATTAGTCTGATTTTTAATTACCTCGGTAAGTTGGATACTGGGTGAAGCAATTCAAAACATGGGTACAGAAATTTTCTTTCTTTTGACTACACAGAGCTTCCTTAAATCTATTAGGATTTTTATTTAAAATTGTATAATATAATGATACCCTTCTTTATCGTATTCAGGACAGCTTTTAGCATGATCAGAGATGCTGAGGGTAAAGGCCTAATTGCACCTCGAAAGGCTAGTCGCAGGAAGTTTAGATATCCATAGATTCTTTGAACAGCAACAAGCTTGTAGTTGTGCAGTTATGCGAAAGGAAGGGAGGAGGACATGCTTTTGCGAGTTTCGGAGTTTGGGACGCACGCGTGTCGTCACTGTCAATGCCCTCCTCCGCCGTCCCTTCTCCAGTGTCTCCTTATCTCTCTTTAATTTTGCTTCTGGCCGGTTCTGTTCTGTTCTATCCTGCCTTGCACTTTATCCTCTCTCGCAATCTGCTCTCATTTTGTTCTCTTCTTCGATTTGCGGCTGCTTTTTCGATTCTCTGTCTCGATACTCGTCATGCCGGGCCCGCGCTTACTAAACTCCCTTGCATATTTAAACTTGTGCGCAAGATAAAACTCCGTTGCCACCGCCCTCCGTTTGTACGACACTCCCATTGGATAAGCTCAGCTGACGTGACCGTCGGGCATTGGCTAAGAGAAATTCGACGTCGCTGTCCTTATAATCAAACCAATAGCTGAAAAGAAAAAGGAAAGGGAAGGGACGCCTCGCTCCTTACATCTCGGCTCTCACTCACTCGCCCTGGTTTCCTTGGGGACAGAATATCATTAGTTAGTTACAATTGCTTTTGGGTTTTCATCAGTGAATAATTTCAAATTGGGAGCTCAAAGTATCCTTTTGCTTTCTTTTTGGATAAAATGTTTCAGTATTTCTGGATTTTGAGTTACTTGCTGGTTCTTCTAAAAATTTCACTATATTGTGCTCTGTATAAGCTAAATCATTAAATTGGGCTAATTGAGTTCTCATGGTTTTAACTTCGTTCATAACGTCCAAGAGGATTCAAACATTAGAACTTCTGTTTTCTGAACCTAACCTTTTTACAAAGCTAATCAAGCAGACTTGTAAAATGGAATAGTATTGTTCCTTTCTGCTCAAATATATTCTTATCGCTTCACTCTGTCTCACCGCAGGCCTTTCTGGGTAGGAAACATGGAGCCAAAGTGCGCGATCAAGAAAGATGTCACTGAAGTGATTGTTCTTCATCATTGTCCATGTACGTTTGCTGTTTTCCTGTCTTTAGTTTATATTGTTTACTTTTCTCCTTTTGCAGTTAATAGGTAACACCCCGATGGTTTATTTGAATAACATCGTGGATGGGTGCTTGGCTCGTATTGCTGCTAAACTAGAGTCCATGGAGCCCTGCTCTAGTATCAAAGATAGGTACATATATCCTTTCTTTGACTATACACACATTAAAACCCAGATCATGTTAGCCAGTTCGGTCAAAAATTTCAAACGGGTTGACCGGGTTGAATTTTATATATATATATATATATTTCTCTCTTTGTTGAGCATGAAACAACACTGTTTTTGAGATGAGAACAGAAAAATAAAAGGTAGCATTATGATAGATTTATACTTTAGGGGATTAATATTTTTTATTTAATATCACTCTTTATAGGAATATATGTGATTTTTTTATATATTTAATTATTTTATATTAATTTAATAATATATTTAATTATTTTATATTAATTTAATCATGATTGGGTTTATCTCATGTTAGTACCCTTGAACCATTAACTCGGCCTGTTTAAATGACTGATCTGTTTTTTTTTTTGGTACGTATTGGGCTCTTTCAGCCTATTGGGATTTTTGTTTGAAATTGTATGACTATATTGTGGCAAAAAAAATGTATGACTATAATCTTCTTTATCATATTCAGGACTGCTTTTAGCATGATCAAAGATGCGGAGGATATGGGCCTAATTACACCTGGAAAGGTTAGTCACAGCAAGTTTAGATATCCATAGATTCTTTATGCTGCATCAAGCTTGTAGTTCTGCAGTCATACACTTTCTCACTTGATTTATTTTTCCTTTTTTTGAGCCAGTAATATTATATCAACTGGGGCTGTGTCTCTTGGCCCAGACCTGTCTAACCTGATGTAATTGCTTTTGCAATACAATCCTTTTTGCTACCAAAGCAAAAAACAAAAACTCTGGCTGTCGCTTTCTATCCAGAAGATTCCATGATGGCAAACGTGCATATTTAATCCTATCGTGATAATATCATTGCTTTTATGTTTCAAAGCAATCTTTGCATGACAATTGGCCATCACATTGAGAAATTGTTCCTCAAATTATGTGTCGTGTTAAGTTGCATGGCACTTGTTGTGTCCTAGTTGGTCAATGTATGCTTCCGACAACTTTCGTGCACATTGATATGTCTAATAATGGTGGCCGAAGACTGTTCTTGTGGAGGCTACAGGCGGTAATACTGGCGTAGGTATGGCATTCGTAGCAGCAATGAAGGGCTATAAAGCTATAGCAGTCATGCCAGCTTCTGTAAGTGATGAGAGAAAAATTATGGTTCGGGCATTTGGAGCTGAGGTATATCTGACTGACCCTGCCAAAGGATTGCTTGGTTCTCTTGAGAAAACAGAAGAGCTATTAAGCAAGACGCCTGATAGTTATATGCTTGGGCAATGTGATAATCCTTCCAACCCAGGGGTATTGCCTACATCAATCTTGATTTTTTTAATGCTAGGCCGAGATTTAAATGCTAGGTTGAGAAGAATTGCTAATTTAGATTCTATTTCTTTCATTTTTATAGATCCATTATGAGACCACAGGCCCTGAGATTTGGAGAGATTCAGGAGGAAAAGTTGATGCCTTGGTTGCAGGGGTAGGAACCGGGGGCACAATAACTGGTGCTGGGAAGTTCCTCAAGGAAAGAAATCCAGATATTAAGGTTTCTGCATTTAATTTGCATGTTTTCATTAAGATTCCTCACGTTTATGTTAATTTCATTACATCTTCTATTATTATTTCCCAGGTGTATGGTGTAGAACCAACTGAAAGTGCGGTCCTGCGTGGAGGACAGCCAGGTGATTTCATCATTCTGTGTATATATATGGTTGAATCTTTGTAGTTGTTTTGTACTGAACATGTGTTAAGTTGTTGGAATCCATAAAAGTCTTCCATTGTTAGAGATTGTGTTCTGTCAAAAAATGATTCAGAACAGCCCATGGAGCTCTCTCGTCTGCTTCCAGGATTTCATCCTTTCTCAAAAGTTTTGCTGATCTAGACCCCCTTTCTTGTATAAGGACCAAGCTTCTCTTGCTCAGATTAACCTGAGCTCACATATTTATAAAAAAGGAACAGCCCATCGAGATCAAGTAATAGGAAGACATCTGTTAGTTTTTATCCCATCTGTGAGATTTCCTTGAAATTTGGATGGACACACTCACAGAGACTAACATATTGGAAGCTTTAATATTGATTGATTGTCCTCTAAACCACGAACTTGATTTCCAAAGTCAGCAGTTATGTGATGTTGGTGGTATACATTGATCAAAATAGTATACATTGATATAAATAGATTGTCCTCTAAACTACGAACTTCATCTTCTGTCATCTAGAGGGTGTTTACTGACTTCTTTGTTACTTCCATGTGTCAAAGGCAAGCATTTAATCGAAGGAATTGGCCCTGCGTTCATGCCGGATGTACTGGAACTTAATCTGCTTGACGAAGTTGTTGAGGTAGCTTTCAAAAGTTAGCATATGAAAATCAGTTCTGATCCATTGAATGTGCACTGTGACGGTGGAGCACACAGCATATGCGAACTCCATGCTATGTATTATGTTCATACATATTTATATGTAGATGCTTCATCTCCTCTTCTATCTGCTAATGCAAGGGCTTCTTGCCTATCATGGTTCTTTAAATTGTAGGTATCAAGTCAGGAAGCCATAGAAACTGCTAAGCTGCTTGCTTTGAAAGAAGGTTTGCTGGTATGGTACCAAATTAAACTACGAATTATAATATATTGTGTTCTTTTTCATGGAAATGCAGAATATTTTGTGTCCAATCACTCATTCCTATTGAGTATAAACTATATTCATATAGGCTTGTCTTGCCATAGGAGTCCAATTATTTATTTATGTATTTCTTTTGTGATATGGATACATGTTCCGCAGATGGGCATTTCATCTGGAGCCGCCGCTGCAGCTGCAATAAAGTTGGGGAAGAGACCGGAAAATGCAGGAAAGCTTATTGTTGTAAGTCATCATGCTCTATTTAATTTATTAAACAGAAAATTTTTATTAGATGGGCACTCTTTTAGAAATCTACACAAATTAGATGATTCTTTTCTTAAAAAAAATTAAAGGGGCAGACAATAGATTACAAACGGTTTCACTCAATTCACAGGGTTTAACAAGCAATCGATATTTCACGATCAAGGGTGTAGTACTCTTTGTAGTAGCGGTCCTTATACATCGTATTAACAATCGAAAGATAGTCGAAAGAAAAAATCTCTATTTGACAGGGTTTCTTCCTATCCATATGAATTCTATTGTACCCAGAAATAATACATTGGAAGAATCTTTTTGAGTCTTCCAAATATCAATAGGTATTTGTAACCCCCCACTTACAGGGGGAAATTATATGTCACTGGTCTATAAAACCATTGACAAATTAGATGATTCGATTTACTTTATAACTAACAAATATTTTACTCGGAGTACTTATCAATCAACAATATTTCCTCAGTCACTTGTTGGAGAATAGTGTGTCCTAATACGTTGCTCTTTGTAAAAGTTTTCAACAGTGTGATCATAATTTCCAACTATAATACTCTGGTTAATTTGAAATCGGAGTCTAACGCAATCGATCCTTGCTTCTCAGGTGATATTTCCCAGTTGTGGTGAGCGTTATCTCTCAACAGCATTATTTGAATCTATCAGATACGAGGTTGAACAAATGACATTTGAATAAGCTCTAAAATCCCAATTGCAGTATGTGGAATTGTAGCGATTCAAATGGAATTTTGAATTATGTATGGCAAACGAGTGCGCACATTGATTTGCTTATCGAAGCTCATCACATGCCATTATTACCTTTAGAATTCTTAGTATTCCATCCAGAGGTGCAGTAATATTTTGATGACAAAAGCATACCTTTATTGATCTAATCATACACAGAATATTAGTTTAGTTATTTAATTGTATAATCTTTTCGGTCTTCCAATCTTACAAGGTTAATCTTATTAACATAAAATACACGATTAATCGTATTAACAAAAAAAATACCGTTTTACAATTTTAAATGCTGACAAGTGTCATCAAATACTAATATATTTTTAGTTTAATAAAACTAATTAATTAAAATATACTATCATCTGATATTTTTTGTCAATAATTAAAATTTTTATGTCAAGAGTGTGAGCCCTGAAGCAATGTTTAAGATTGTTGTCACGTAAGGAGGAGGTCGGTTGAAACTTGAATTCTATACACACTCTGATGAAGCATTTACATGTAGGTCCCGGTACTTCACATGATAGGAATCTTATGCAGCATTGGCTTGCTTTTTATTCGAAATTGTAATATTATTGTGTTTTGTCGCAATTACTTCGTTATTTATTTATACAAAAATAAGTTAAAGTATACTTTTAGTCCTTTATGTTTGCGTCAAGTTTTATTTTAGTCCTTTAAGTTTAAAAAGTGCACTTTTAGTCCCTCAAACTTAACATCGTTAGTTTCTCTTAACGGAAATTGCTGACTCATTGAATTTAATTGATGATTGTGTAATAAAACGTTAACAAAACATACTCACATTTTAATTTTAATTTAATAATATAATAAATTTGATATTTTAAATTATGAAAAATAAAAAAGATTTAAAATAATAGTGTTAAGTTTGATGAGTCAGCAATTTCCGTTAAGAGATACTAACCGCGTTAAGTTTAAGGGATCAAAAGTACACTTTTTAAACTTAAAGGATTAAAGTGAAACTGACACAAACATAAAGAACTAAAAGTATGCTTTTACCTACAAAAATATAAGTATTCTTTCAGCCTTAAGTGAGGTTTTAGCCGTTAAGGTTCGTTGCTAGAACTCTGCAGAATCTGCGAAAACCAAATAGTACCTGGGGATTGAATTCCAGTTTGCTACGTAACTAATGGACAAAAAGAAACCCAATTGAGCAATATATGTACATTTTAAGAAAGAAGAGTTTAGCTAATTATGAATTTGGTTCATCCTGGCTGCAGCAGTGACGGACACGGACATGCCGGCGGGATGAATAGCAAGGTTAGGGTTATTTCTCATCTCTGCCCTGTTGCCCCTTCGGCATCTTTCCTCATCGCCGCTTTGTCTGACGGCAGCTTTGAAGTCGCATCCTGCAATCGATTTATCAAATTCAACGTAATTGATTTGCCTGTGAGCACACGGACAGAATCATCGAAAAGGAAGAAATGAACATTTACTGTGAGAATATCAGCGAGTGTGGTCTTGCCGCCGTTGTTTGTGGGGCGGGCATTGAGGGTGGCCGCAGCTGTCATTTCGGCTGCCTGAATCGTGGCGGCGTCACTCTACTCCACAGGCTTGTTACCGGCGGTGACAGCCGCAGCTTTCAGTACTTCTCCGATAGTAATTCCCCCCGCACCCTCCAAGCCCGGCTCGAGCGTCTTGCTGCGTCTGAGAAGGTGGCGTCGCCGGCTTCATCGTTACTTTTTTATTGTAGTGCTCTACTATCTGTTACTTTTCCGGTTTTCCCAATATCAAATATATCCGATTATCGAAAGTAATTCTACCCATATTTACCAATGATTATAGGGTGCTTGGTAAATCCGTTGAAAGAAATGAGTTAGAAAGTAGTTTACGGATTTCTAGATGATTTTACGAATTTTAAGATGGTTTTTACAGATTTTAATATAGTTTTATCTTGATTTACGTGCACCGTTGGGAGAATGAAGTTCCTGTGCAGAGTCTATAGTGGACAACACCCCAATTTCCCGTTTTCCATATAAATTGTGTCCATTGCTGAATTTTAAAGTTTGATAATGGTGTTTTAAACTTTTGATTGTATTCATGCGATCTTATTACTAAATGATTCTTCTTGCATGCAATGCGTTATAGAAATGATAATTTAAATTTTTTATGGGACCTTTTAAACATTTAAAATGATTTCACTGAACCGAAATTCTTTGGTTTGATATTTGTGTTGCACAAATATATAATGATTCTACGCGTTGTTAAAAATCTGCTGGTGTTGAGTTTTCTTCCCCGATCGGATGATGTACTATTTGGGGGTTAACAAAAATTGCATGCAGCCTATTTAATTTCACAATGTGGTGGGTGTTTCGTAACTACTTCTTATGCTAAAAATACGTTTTGAATTCAAAATTCCGTTAATTTACAGATACTGTCATTTGGTAACATTTGTTTTAAAATACATTTTGGGTAAAAAAAACTCCCTTTTTATTATAATAAATACACTCTGAATCTAATATTTAAAATTCAAATATAAATGTATTTTAGTATAATGCATTTTATTCTGAGTCAAAATGTATCATTCCTACAGGTTTTCTTGAGGGGCAAATGATTTGAATTGAATTGGAGTCCAAACTTAATCATCCTTGTTTTCCGGACATTGTCCGTCATGTTCCTCAACGATGACGTTCTGAAAATTTAGCTCCGAGTTTTAGATATTCGTCTGTTTAATTCGTTTAAAAACACCGTTGGAAGAAAACGAAACATCATCCGCGGACAAATGCGTATATATATGTATCACAAAAAACGGTTAGAAAAGAGTAGATACGTACCTCGACCAATTTATGGATTTTACTTGCGTTTCCTTCTAGCTTCGGGATAAACCTGATGGGGCAAATATGTTCTGGAGTCAAGAGAAAGGCAAATGCATCTGAAAGAGGACGGACAAAATTAAACCTGTCCGCCGAAAGAACCCACGATGACGCGCTTCCCTTCGAGGCCAGCCTCGGTCACACTAACACCAACATCGGCGGCAGAAGTAGTGGCCACATCTCTGTGTCCAACATGGCCAGCCTTCTTTTTCTTCATAGAGCGGCGGCGGCGGCGGCGCCCCTGAGGGTCTTACCCAACATGGCACTATCCGCCGACTGCATCATGGCCACGTCTCTGGGCGTCAACGGCTTGGTTGCCAGCTCGCCTTGTACGTTGAATAAATCCCCATGCTTGATAGGTTCCTCCAGCAGTATATATACTGGCCTCCGCGGTTGCTCTCGACTCATCTCTCAATATTTTGGTGATATACACTAATCTCATTCATCTTTCTTTCTTTCTTCTTCTTCTTCTCCCTTCGTTCTTAAGAAGGCTGCAGGAGAGATATTATACATGCATGCAGTGTTAGATTGCGCCATGTAAACATCAATGGATCTTTCAGCTTCTCTCCAACGTTGTATTCATCCTGGTGGCAGCAACACCTGCAAATAAAACATTAATCCGAGTCGTGCCCTAGGACACTGTCCTTAAGAGCTATTCCGCGACTACCGGCAAGTAAGTTGCGGCACTCCCCAGGATTAAACGGATTCTTCCTGCAAAGACAGGGTGAACAGAACTAGCGGAAGGTAATAGAACTCAGCAAGGTAGAGAACCAGAGGAGGGAAGAATGATGCTCGAAAGTTCAAGAGCCGCACTTAGAACTTCGACCCCAAGCCCTTTTATAGGCTGC
>JANTPZ010115012.1:0-11498 GCA_025593235.1 Vachellia pachyceras
ATTAATTTGAAAATCAAGCCCGATACTCGAGTATTGCAACACAATACTCGAGTGTTGTCAATACTTCAACATCATTACTCGAGTTTCACATGGGAGTATTCTTTCAAAGCATATTTTAACACCAATACTCGAGTATTCAAAGTAATCACTCGAGTATTTGCAACACTTCATCATAGTACTCGAGTTTTCACTTGAAGTGTTGGATTTCATAAACATTTTCAGCCTCCAATACTCGAGTATTGAAATCAAGAACTCGAGTATTGTCAACACTTTCAACAAAAACTCAAGTGTTGCTTGAAAGTATTGATTTTAAACGTATGAAAAACCTTGATACTCGAGTATTCAAACACACAACTCGAGTATTCCTCAATAGTTTCACACAAACTTGACAGAACTCGAGTGTCACATAATCATCAACAATTTAAGCTTTATAATTCTTGAAATCCTTTTGTTATCATCAAAATAAGGTATCAACTCCTCCCCCATTAACCATTTTTAGGCGGAAGCACATTCAAGGGTAAGGAGGATGTGGTTGATTCATGAAGCAAAGTTTAATGTGCATTGTTGTGGACTTTATTACGAACTTATGTTACTACGTTGAAGTTTGTAATGTGGCATGTATTATAACTCATGCATGTATGATGGACTTATGATAATTAATGTATGCCCTAATAATGTCTAATTACATAGGTTATTATGATTAAGAAAAGTTTAGAAATCATTAGGTTGAATTATGAAGTTAAGAAGTTGAAAATTTGGCTAAGTGAGAAGTTGGTTAAACCCCCAACTTTGACATAATGTGAAGCAGAGCAAATGGATTCCAAATGTTCTAAACTTTAATGGAAAAATAGTTTACATTGCAAGGTTTCTAATGAGCCAAAGATCACTGGAATTGGAAATTTGTACAGAAAGTTATGCCTGTCCAAATTTGACGAAAAATCACAGAAAATCCTAGGAAAATGAAAAATTACCATATGAACAGTACATTTTCACGAAAGAATCTGTACCAATTGGACTAGTAACTGTTCAAATGAGTATTTTTCCCTCATAAAGTAATTTGTAAGCTTCAAATAGAAGTTGGAACCACTCGATTTTGATTTTTTTAGAATTAGTTATGAATTTTCAAAGTTGGCCCGAAAAACTGTGAATAGTAACTTTCTTAAAAATGAAAGTTTTTATTTTGGTTCCTTTTTACAATTTAAGATGTTTGAGGCCATTAATTGGTTATAACTTATCATAATGAAAGCTAAGAGGGATAAATAAGAGGTGTCACACTTCAAGTTTCAATCTGTGAAGCTTTCTAATATTCTTCACCTCTCAACTTATCTTTTTTCATAACTGGCCTAATTATCACTCATTTAGGACTTGCAGTTTTGCTCTTTACTTTCTTTACTTACTTGCCTAAGGAATTGGAAATAAGCTCATCTTGATCGACAGTCAGCTATCTATAGAAATAAGCAAGGGTACTCTCTCTATACTAGACAACCATCATGTGGATGCACTCTTACTTTAATCTTAGCCCCTGATCATTTCATTCTCATGTCCCAAAGAGCAGCATAACGCTTATGACTCTGAGCTATAAAGACTCTCTTCTTGCTTTGATTGGGTCTGCAGACCTGAAGAGCTCTATTACTCTCCTGGAGGCATATCACCTTTTCTTATCTCTGAAACTTTTGTTTTAGATCATCGAGCATAAGCTAAGGTTAAATAGTTTATCCTCAATGGTAGCTAGTTAGATAATTCCCCAAGATTAATCGTAAAAGCCAACCTGTCTTCTTAGGCTTTGCTCAATCCTCTGTTCCTCTGGCACTTCACTAGAGCATTTTCTCTTTTTCCTTTCGTGCTTATTAATTCATTCTTCTCAGGCCATATCTCTTTTGCTATACTGTTTGAACTCTCAGACATTAATTCATCCAACATCTGCTCTATGCCAATCTGCTATTTCTTATCATTACTATGATGTTGCAGAGAGAGGACTTGCATTCTGTTCATCTTACTGGTTTAACTGGTACCCAGTAATTTTAAGGAATTCTGTCCTTGACTGCTATTAGCTCATGTTCTCTCTCTTCATATTGGAAATGATTTATTCCATTTGCCCTGCGTTTACTACTTTCTTTCTCTTGTGAGACAACATGAAAAGCCCACATTGGTTTCCCATTGGAGTTCTATCTGATTCCTGTCTATCAGGAATATGCTTCTCCTTGTCTATCACGAAGTAGCTCACCTAACTGCGGCGACTAGTCCCACCTAATCCCTGTCTATCAGGGTTTTGCCTTCTTCCTGTCTATCAGGAAGGGCTCGCCTAACTGCAGCGATAACATAGGAAAATCACCATCCTAAACTCTAAAGAGATACTTTTTGGCTAAAACGTTTTTCTGGTATGCTTTATGATGAGTACTTCCTCTTCTCATCATGATGCAACGTACCTTATCCCCAATCAGGGAACCTTTCCTGAGCTTTCTTACTTATTTAGTAGTAGTATTTACTCATTTATCATTTTCATACTTAGCCTGAGGATCACACCCTTCTGCAATGCCTGGAAACATAGTGAAATATCACTAGTTTAAATTTCATTGCCCCAAGGCATCTCTAAGTTCTGCATTACTTGCCTTTACTATTATGGGGTGTGCCATATCACTTTTTTTCTATTTCTCATCATCTATTATGATGCACTACTTGACTTTCCCTTCGGTAGGCTCTTAAGATTCCCTGACCATTTCATCCATGGTCATTTCAACTTCTCAATTTATTCTCATACGAATCTTTCATCATATAAAGATTTAAGCCTATATACTAGCAGATAATTCATTACGAAGTATCCTCAAACTCCACTGCTAGTACTATGCCTTTATTGCTATTATACTTGGGCTACCTTAAGTTGGGAAGTCTATTGTGGTTACTAAAACTACTGCTGCTGTGGCCACTGTGTCTATCACAGTCTATCTGGCTTACTCTTAATAATCATAAAGCCTTTCAGCAGCTCTAATACTTATGGTACTGTCTAATTTCTAATTCCTTTAGAAAATTCATCACAATTTATTCAACATCTACCCAACTCATCCTCATACTTAACTATCATAAAATACAGCCCAAATAGCATTTCTATATCATAACTGTACTTCAACTATTCATACTTTATGCCTTTATTTACCTCTGGCATTAGAATCAGTAGACAGGATTTCATTACCATACCTATCTTGTCTCTTTGCTTCTGTAACTCTTTGAACTTCTGGATGATTCTAATTTATAGAACTTTGTCTCTGATAACATGTATTTTGTCTAGCACATGATCGTATCCTAGTTTAACAAATCTTGGGATGTTTAATAACCTCGAATGTTACTAGACTATCAGAGATTCTTTCCTTGACCATTTCCTCTATCTCATTTCCAGAGGTAAGGAGTCTCATCTAGTATTCTCTGCCTCAAAGCAGACTTTGGAGGGATATAATATCTATCATTGAACTTAATTATTCCCTTAGAGGTTTCATTAAATTCTTTAGCTCCTCCTTGACTCATCCGAGTCTTTAAGTTATAAGCAAATTGATCCTCTTGCTAAGCTTCCCTGATCTTATCCTCTATGTCAATGAGGATTTGAATGATTCCGTATCTATCAGGCTCTATCTATAACTGACTCAATACACCCAAATCTCGGAGGTTCTCTATCAACTTTCGCTCTTTAATCACCATCATCATCTTAGCCACCTGCACTGTGTTCCTACTCAATGCATCAGCAACTACATTTGCTTTACTTGAATACTACTTTATCATGTAGTCATAGTCTTTGAGCACTCCATCTAGAGTCTCTGTCTCAAGTTCAACTCTTTCTAATCTTGCAAATACTTGAGACGTTTATAATCATAGTATAACTTGATGGTTGCTCCATATAAATAGTACCTCCATATCTTTAGAGCATAAACTATCGCTGCTAGCTCCATATCATGCGTGAAATAGTTCTCTTCATAAAGCTTTAACTGTCGTGAGACATAAACTATCACTCAACCCTATTGCACGTGCACATATCCCAATATGTGCCGGCTAGCATCATTGTAGACCACATAGGTCCTTTGGGGATCTGGGATCACTAGTATAAGTGTCGAGGTTAGTTTCCTCTTTAACTCTTGGAAACTGGCCCCACACTTCTCATTCCACGAAAAAGATTGACTCTTTCTAGTGAGCTTATCGGTGGTAAGGCAATCTGAGTAAAGTTTTTATATAAAACATATGTAATAATTTGCTAAGCCCAGAAAGCTCCTGATTCTGTTACTATCCTAGGCAGATTTTATCTCAGTACACCTTTACTAGTGTAGTCTACTGCGACCCCTTCCTGAGAGATCACATGCTCTAGGAATTTCACTTCTCTTACTGTCCTAGGCCGATTCCAACTCAATACTGTCTTTCATATTCCTCTAAAGATTTGGAGTACACTATAACATCATCTATGAGACCATAACAAACTATTCCAGGTATTGCCGAAATACACGCTTCATGTAGTCGATGATGTTGATACCTTATTTTGATGATAACAAAGTTTTAATTCAAAGATTACATGGCAGGATTTGGAAATGGTTTTGAAATTTTGAAAATGAGTTTTGTAGTTCAGAAACTAGAGTTGATGTTCTAAAACTCGAGTTTTGTGCCTGTGATTTGAAAACTTTTAGCAAGAACTCGAGTTTACAAAAAGAAGTTTTGATGACTCGAGTTTCATCTTCCTACAACTCGAGTTTCATGCCTCAAATCTTCTATCCAAGGAACTTCATGTGCAAAAACTCGAGTTTGGAGATTCGACAACTCGAGTTCCCCAAAACTTTCAAGGACAACTCGAGTTTCCAGCTTCAAGTTGTAATGACTTGAGTTACATTCTTTTTAGTATTCGAGTTTCATGCCTAAAAATTTATTTTCTAGGAAACTTATGTGCCAAAACTCGAGTTGCAGTCTTGAACAACTTGAGTGCACCAAAACTTTCATGGACAACTCGAGTTTCCAACTTCAAGTTGTGACAATTCGAGTTCCAAGTATGTAGAACTCGAGTTTCATGCCCTTGAACTACTGAGGAAGTTTTTGCTTCATTAAAACTCGAGTTCCAAAAGCATATAACTCGAGTTCCAGAATTGGTTTACAAAAACTTCCAATATAAACTCGAGTTATAGTATTAGGGTTTCAACAACTTGAGTTACACACTTTTCTAAACTCAAGTTTCACAACGTGATTTCGTAACTTGCATTCTGAACTCAAGTTTCCAAATAAAGGTTTTAAAACTACATTATGAAACTTTCATTATAAACTCGAGTTTCTAAATTAAAGTTTTCTTAACTCAAGTCAGGCACTTTGAAAACTTGAAGTTTTATCACATAACGTTTTAGATTGTTGTAAACCCATGTGATAGAACTCGAGTTATGAATTCCTACAACTCGAATCCTAACTTTATCTGACAACATCTTCTGACACTGAGCCTCACTTTTACCAAATCATTCATTATTCCTGTCAAAGTTTTTGAAAACTTACCTGCCATGATAAATGCACGGTTACTAACCTATGAAACAGGAAAAGGCTCATCTGCTGAAGTTCTCCGACAAATGAGAAGTAATCAGAAACTTCTTAGACTCCGCTGACGTCAAACGAATGCATTTATTATAGCATTCAATGCACCCACCAACCAGAGACAACAGCTATTCAATCAGAGTAACGGACATTTGATCTTCTTTAACGGACACATTGAATGAGCTCAACTATAAATAGAGAAGCATTGAAGATGGAAAGAGATGACGATCAACAACACTATTATTCATATGCTTTCTATATTCTGTCTTTTGTGACATTCAAAACACTCTATGAGCTTTAGTGATTAGCACATCTACTCTTTTGAGAGTTTAAGATTGTGATTCTTTCTTGTATTCATTAAGAAACTCAAGGTCAGGGCTTTGAGTTTATTAGGCTGTGAGTTTGTTGAAAAACATAGAGTGAGGGTCTCTGTTTTCTCACGAATAGTGAGGGGGAGTGTGACTTCTTGATTGTAAAGGCTTGTGAAGCTTGGTATTAGTGGATTGCAAATCTCAGAGGATCTCTGAGGACTGGACGTAGGTCAGAGAGGACCGAACCAGGATAAATCACCGTGTCTATTATTCCTCTGCTCTCTCAGTAACTTCATTTTAATTTCTGTGATTTACGCTTTAATTTTTAAATGTGACCAATTCACCCCCTCTTGGTCAAATCCTACATTAACATTTGCAGAATTCCAGATGCGACATACTCAACTTATCAACAGTTAGCCGCTCTTGGAAAAACATATAATCAATGCTCCCAAGTGAGAAAAATTCTCAATGTGCTATCCAGCAAGTGGGAGGTGAAATTAATAGCCATCGAAGAGTCTCGGGGAGAGTCAATGACTTTAGTGGCAGCATTATTTGGCAATCTCGCAGAGTATGAGAGCAAGCAAAAATTCAAGAAAGAATTATCCAACATCGAAGAAAAGAAGAAAAAGGGGCCTGCACTCAAAATGGTAAAAGAAAAGGAAAAAGAGCCTGAAACATAAGAAGAAGAAGAAGAAGAAGAAGAAGAAGGTGTAGAAGATGAAGAACTTGCAATGGTAGTTTGCAAGTTCAGAAGAATGTACAAAAAAGATGAGCAGAACCGATGACCACTAAAAGGAGGATCAAGTAGAATTGTTTGCTACGAATGCAACAAGCTAGGAACGTCAGGGCTAATTGTCCGCTAATTGCTGCTCAGAACAAAGAGAAGGAGAAAAAGAAATAGAGATTCTTCAAAAAGAAAAGGGTATATGTCTCTAGCATTTGGGACGACAGCACCTTAGATGAAGAAAGCGAAGCAGAGGAGGAAGCAAATCTTTGTCTTGCGGCTCAAGAAGAAGAAGACTCAAAGAAAGAGGAGGTAATTCTCACTAACCCCACTTATGACGAATTACTTGAGGATTATGATGAAATGCATCTTTAATTATTGAAATTTGCAGAAGAATTATCTTTCCATAGGAAGAAGGTTAAAGAACTTGAAAAACCAATTGAAAAAACTGTCACTGCCCCTGCCCCTATCTGCTCTAAATGTGAATCTTTAAAAGCTGAAAATGATATATTAACAAAATCTCTTGAAAAATTTACAAAAGGTAGTGAGATGTTACAAATCATTTTAAAAATCCAAAGAGTAACTAATGATCGTAATGGTATAGGTTATAACCCAACAAACGATTTTCATAAAGGTAAGAAGAAGAATGGCAACAAAAGTTATTTAAAGTTTTTCCAAAAATCTATGCATGCGTCTGAACCGTTTGCTTTTTGCAATTATTGCAATAGAAAGGGACATAGAACTACTTCTTGTCATTTTAGGAAAAAGAAAGATCTTGGAACTTATAAATGGGTACCTAAAGGAACTTATGTTCTAAAGGTACCAAGCACTAACTTGAAAGGACCCAACAAGACTTGGGTACCTAAATCAATTAAATGATTTTTTTTGCAGGTTTGTCTTAGAGCATCTAAGTCAAGTAAGTGGTATATCGATAGTGGATGCTCAATACATGACGGGTAACAAAAATAACTTTTTTAACCCTAGAGCAAACGAAGGAGGAAAAGTAAGCTTTGGAGGCAACCAATCCGGCAGAATTGTTGGAGTTGGTGAAGTCAGTAATGCTGATGGAGCACCAGTCAAAGATGTTTATCACGTGGAAGGATTGTGTCACAATCCCCTAAGCGTGAGCCAAAGTGCTAATAAAGATAATTGGGTAATCTTTGATTGATAAGAATGCTTTATTATCAACAAGAAGGGTCTACCGATCAACAAAGAAAAGTTGAACATCCAACTCTGAGCTCCAAGGGATTGTGATTCGTTTCTTGATTCTCTTCTATGTGCTGTAATTGTTAGGGAGCCGTGGTATGCCAATGTTGTCAATTATTTAGTTACTGGATTTACCCCAACTTTTATGACTTCACCTTAGGCAATAGAGCTCAAAAGTGAGTCCAAGCATTACATATGGGATGCTCCACATTTATGGAGGATGTGTAACGATCAAGTAATAAGGAAGTGCATATCAAATGAGGAATTTGAGCCTATCATTTCAGCTTGTCATTCTATGGTTTGCCGAGGGCATTTTAGTGCAAGGAGGACAGCAAAAAAGGTATTAGATTCAGGATTTTACTGGCCTTCTTTATTTAAGGACTCATACTTATTCTGTCACGCTTGCGATAGATGTTAACGCTTTGGGTGATTAGGTAAACGTAATGAAATGCCTCAATAACCCTTGCTATTCTGTGAAATTTTTTATGTTTGCGGTATTGATTTTATGGGACCTTTTCCATCATCTTTTGGATTCGTGTATCTACTCTTACCTGTAGATTATGTGTCCAAATGGGTTGAAGCAATTCCTACTAGAAAAGATTATATTCTAACTGTATTAAAATTTGTCAAGTCAAATATTTTCTGTAGGTTTGGGATTCCCAAAGTCATAGTAAGTGATAGGGGCACCCACTTTTGTAATAGAATTATGAGTAAACTACTTTCAAAGTTTGGTGTCAATCATAAAATCTCCACTGCCTATCATCTGCAAACCAATGGTTAAGCCGAAGTGTCAAATAGAGAGGTGAATCGAATTCTTGAGAAGATGGTGAAACCATCGAAAAAGGATTAGAGCCTACGTTTGGAGGAAGCACTATGGGCCTACAGAACGGCCTATAAATCACCGATTGGGATGTCACCATACCAATTGGTGTTCGATAAACCATGCCATCTTTTGGTGGAGCTGGAACATAAAGCATATTGGGTGGTTAAATAGTGTAACATGGACATGGAACCTCTTGGGAGTAAAAGAAAGCTACAAATGCAGCAAAATGGAAGAATTGCGTATGAAAGCGTATGAGAATGCCTGGATGTATAAGGAAAAGACTAAGTTGGTACATGACAAGGGCATCTTAAGAAAGAACTTCAAGGAGGATGATAGAGTGCTGCTGTTCAAGGCTCGTTTTAGCTTTAAACCTGGAAAATTCAACGATCGTTGGGACGGGCCTTTCCTAGTAACAAAAGCGCACAATTTTGGTATGGTGGAGCTTAAAGATGAAAACACTGGAGCTGTTATGAAAGTTAATGGGCATCTATTAAAGCATTACCATGAGAACTTCAAACAGCCTTAACTATCAGGTTGTTCCTCTCTTTCACCTACACTGTTACTGTGATTTTATATTTCTAATGAATTGAATGTGAGAGAGGAACTACCCAGTAGGAAGTAGAGTAATTAGAGTTGAACATTAATAAGTTCAATAAACTTCACTCATTTTGATCTCTAGCTTTCTTTGTGCTTAGTGGAACACGACAAGTTGCTTGCTGCAGATTTAGTATGTACTTCATCTTCGCAGTTGTATATATATGGATTTTCACTGATGCTGTTTTCCAGATTTCGTTCCATGTGTGCTTGATTATTCGATATTGATTGCGAATGCCGTGCGCATTGATTTATAAATTTTACCTTCCAATCATTGAGGACAATGTTTGAATTAAGTGTGGGGGGAGATTTAGAATTTGGAGTGATCCCAAGTAATATTTTTTCAATTTAACACGCAACTGAAATTCATTGAAGGATATTGTGGGGCTATTTTTGGTCTTGAAACTTTTGAAATTTCAAGTTTCTTTTTTCATTTTTTGAAAAAAAAGAGAGGATTTGAACACAAATTTTGCTGTCTGACCCCTTTCACCGCGACTAATTATGTTGTTCGCCGCGGCGAAAGTCACAAGCACACAGGACCACCTCTCGGGTGTGGTTTGCCGCGACCAACTTATTGGTTAGCTGTGGGGAAACCTTGGTGCTTAAAAAAAATTAATTAAATAGGTTATAGATTAGTTTTTGAAATAAAAGTTCCTCTCACCTTTAATGTCTTTAACATTCCTGAGCAAAGTTTATGAAAATGGGATTTTCATAGTCAATGCATTGGGAAGTTGATTCATGAGCCTAGGATCAAAGTATTTGGTTAATAGCATTTTTTGAGTTATTGGTAATTGATAAGCGCATATCAGTTGTGAATTTGCCTTTTGCAATTTTGGTTCTTGAGACTGTTTAATTGAGACATTAGCCTTGTCACGAGGATAATTGGGCCTATTTTCATTTGATTAGAGTGGGTCTGTCTTGATTCTTAATCGAAGCTTTATGATCCAATATTTTGTCAAAATGATAGAGGCCTTCATTTCGAAACCTTTCATTTAGCCCAAACACAAATCTTTCAATATTTCATCCTTTGCTACCCCTTTGAGCCATGCACTCTTGAGAACTAGCAATTGAAAAATACATCCTTAAATGTGCAAGTATATGTGAAAGAGATATGTATTGAGCATTTTGCTTATTTAATAAAAAAAGAGAAAAAAAAAGAGAAGAAAGAAAAAAAAAGAAAGAGAAAAGAAAAGAAAAAATAATATCTATATATATTATAGATGTAAATAAATGTCTCTTGAGTCTTGCAAAATCATTTATTCTATTTTTTTCGGTGCTATGTATTCAAGAATTTCATTTCACTTCACTATTTCATTCCATTAATGTTAGAACCATTCATCCATATTAAACCTTTAAGCCCTCTTGATTCATATTATATTGATCTTGTGGTAGAGAGGTAGAATAATTACAAGCCTATGGTAGAGATTCGAATGAGCAGACCATAAGGGAAAATTGTCCTTGCTTGGTGAGCTGAGAGAGACACTTTTACCTTTGGAGAGGAAGTCTTCTTTATTCTGTCTCATGAATTGAAATTTTTAAAGATTAATTTATAATTGACTTTGCCATTATCATTGCTAATCCCTTGATGAATGTTTTTACCAAGTTCTGTAGTCTTGGACCGATGAGTACATTTCCAATGCATTTATTGTTTTTAAGTTTTTAAAGAAGCTTTGTCCAGGAGTACAAAGGTTTAAGTGTCGGGTGATTTGAATGAGCTTTATTTGTATTAGTTTCCTACTTGAATTTTCAGTCTTAGAGTCAATTTTAGCCCATACATACCCTTTTTGTGCTTAAATGTAGACTAGGAGTTATTGATTTGGATTAATGTGATTTTGGGCACCAATGCGATGAATAAGGATTTATTATGCCTAAATTGCATCATGAGAAAATGATACTGCCCATATTTGCTATTTCATTTCTGGAACTCCTTACAAAAGGCCAAGGGAAGCAGCTCTAGATAATTTCGCTGCAGCGCAATTCAAAATTCGCCACGGCCAAAGTTCAAGAAGTCAGGCAAAGGACTCTCGGGTGAGGTTCATGGCGTGCCCTGTCTCGCGAATCGCAAAACAGTGTCATTGGTCAACCTTGAAAATTTGCCAAGAATTAAATTTATAATCTCCAAGGGTTGTATAGTTGCAACCCAGGGTCGTTCTCACCGGAAGCAAGTCGCGCGCCAAATAGTTCTTAGCTTATGCTTGTGTTTGCTATGCAAAATGCAAATGGGTTTTAGTTTGAAATAGACTAACCTACTAATCTGAATGCAGAAATTAAAACATGTTTTTGGTATTTTGGGATTAGGGAG
>JANTPZ010115013.1:778-11293 GCA_025593235.1 Vachellia pachyceras
TTTTGTTTAAATACTTACATTTTTTAGAACAACTATTTTGAAGATAGAACCTCGGTTTAAAACATATGTTTTGAAAAAAGTTATTTTCTTATCAAACCACACTATTTATCCTGATAAATTTTCTCTTTCCTTTATTTCATACTTGTTTTTTTACCTCGGAATTTCGTAAAATTTATTCTCATTATAACTTTTCAAATACAATCACCTTTTTAAAATCTAGTCTTTACCTCAAAATTCATAAAAATACTTCTCTAAAATATAAATTTTATCTCAAATTCTGTAAAAATCATTCTCCATCGCAGTGTGAAACGAGTCTTGATCACACTCACACCTCCCTTCCATGCTTTATGTTTTCCAATGAAACACGCACTGGCAACCAACCCTGCCCTCCCTCTTGAAAAAAAAGGGAAAAAAAAACCAAGGAAACACCTCCTAAGCAATCATTAATAAGTCTCCCTTCACGCTTTGTGTCAAAGTCCCACATCGGAGAGGCTCGGGAGGGTGCTGGGCTATATAAACGGGTGCGCTGCACACCCTCATAAGAGCTCCTTGTGGAGAAAGGGTAATGGACCCTTGTGACACCCAGCCCTCGTGGATCCGGTCCGGGGTTTGGACACGAGTAGGGGGCACTGTTCGGGTGGCCACAGTGTCGCTGCGCACTCTGCGAAGACGTCTTTTGGGGGAGAAGGTAATGGCCCCGTGACACAACGTACCTGTTTATTAGCATCCGTTGGATGTTATGCCTGCGCGGCAATATTGCAAATTGAAGCATTTATTTGATCATTTTTGTATATCAAGAGAAGACAAATCCTTCGGCAGAGGCTAAAATCCCAGAAAAATCCATTATATATACCCTCTTAAAATTTCCTGTTTGCTGACATGAATAAAGAAAATGACATGTTAATAGCTATTACTATCTAAAATTAAAAATTTCAAAAAATAAGTAGTAAATTCCATTATTAACAAAATAACAATTATCAAATCAATAATATACTTATAAATTATCTATTATCCAATATCTCAGTTTCAAAGTATTCATTTTAACAAAATATCAAAATATATATGATAAGGGACATTTAATTTTTCCTTCTCACTTTTTTCCCCTTCAAACATCAAAATATTCTCCTCCATGTATTCTACAAATGAGAGGAGAGCAATCAACATGGAACAAAATGACAGAATGGAAGAAGCTTAGGTGGGAAAATACCAACTTGTATTGTTCTAGGGCCTATACAGATTTATTCTTTAACTTACACTACAATTGATTGTGTTGTCTTCATTCATTTTAACACCTCCTATTTTTTTAGGACGTGTATGTGCCATCTATTGATTAAGAAAACCATAATTCCTCAAGTTGTAGTTCATACTTCTTAGATTTTATTGTTTATATCCCTTTCTAATCCAACAACTTCACCTTCATCCTAATAAAAGTTTGTAAAAAATTAAAAAAAAGAAAAGAAAATATGACCGAGTCAACCCACCCAACTAGGCGGGTTGACCCCGAGTCATCGCCGGGTTGACCCCAAACCCGGGTCAGACAGCAAATCAGACCGGATAAGTGGCCGATTTCCGGTCTGAACTAGCCGGTTCGGTTCGGTCTGTTTTAATAACATTGGTATTAACAAATGGAGATTTCAGAATTTGCACAAAAGGATAGAACTGCTCTTTAAAATGTTTAAAATGCAAATACCAGGATTATACCTCCACATATCTTATTAACAACTCTTTCAAAGGGAATGACAAGTGATGTAATAATTTTAACAACTTTTCCACCTAGTTTCCTTTATTGCTAATTTGAGTTTGTTGACAACTGTTCATAATATATTGATAATTCTATCAAATATGACAACTTATTTTATCTTTTTAAGCACATATATATTATGGTGAATATGTTGTTTCATTAAATTTTTGAAAACAAAACTTCATAGCTTGCTGACAACTCTTTCATAGGGAATGACGAGTGATATAATGATTTTGACAAATTTTTTACTCGGTGTCTTATTATTCTGTTAAGTTGGTTGACAATTTTTCTTGGGATATTGACAATTTCGTCAAACATAATGACAACTTATTTTATGCTTATAAATACATCTACATTAGGGTGTTTATGTTGTTCTATTGAATTTTGTAAAACAAAATTTTCTATCATATTGACAACTTTTGTAAAAGAATTGACAAGAGTTCTTTTGTTATTGACTCGCAGTGGGTACAATCTTTTCTAACGTATTGACAATTTTTTTAAAGGAAATGATAAATGTTTTATGCTATTGATAATTTTTCCACTCAAGTTTTTCTATTGTTTCGTTGAGTTGATCGACAATTTTTCATAGTATGTTGGTAACTCCAATAAACATAATAACAACTTCTAACAACTTGATGGTAGAAATCTTACTTATTTTTAACAACTTTTGAAACCTACCCTTCCTTTCCTTTATGACATTATATGAGATTTCAGAATTTCAAGAGTTGCTTTCCAAAGTTTTTCCTAAAATCTAATATCAAGATCCTTGGAAAATAAAGTTTTAGTTTTGTCCAAGAGGACATATTAAGACACAAAAACTCTGAAAGAACTTGACTCGAATATTTTTTTTAGCAAGTATAATTAATGTCTCTCTCGAGAGAGAAAAGGTTATTTTATATTGGATAGTTTGATGTTTCAATGATATATTCCCCTTGTTGTGCTAAATATAAATAATCAATCATGTTTTTTAGAATTGCAAATGATTGGGAGAATGAGAATTGAAGATCATATATAATAACAATAATAATGTGTAGCTCATTTTATTATATATATTGCCAACTCCTATTTCATTGTATATGTTGATATATTGACTTTTTTTGTTATATAAGAGGGCCGAGCCTAACAGGAAATAAAACTACACTATAAGGGAATTATCTTCCAGAGACATGTTGTAGCACAAACTCCTCATTTGCATCGGAGGAGACCTCATAACCGTAGATCTTGTTAGCCCTTCCTTCACCGTTGCATCCGCAAGCACATTCTTTTCTCTAGGAATATGTACCAGTCGTACTTCCTACTCCCTTAGCAGCAACTATCTGATCTGCCAAGACACCAGATTGCATGTTTCAGCTGCCTCATTAGACAATAAGGCTTCCACTAGGATCCTTGAGTATGATTCCACAACTACCTTTTTAAAGCCATATTCCCTTGCTAAGATTAGACCCTTATACACTCCCCATTCTTCTGCTTCTAATACTGTGCATTGAGACAGCATTTGGGTGAATCCCACAATCCAAGCCCCTGTGTGATCAGTAATAACCCCTCCACAGCCTGCCCTTGTTCTCGTCCTTGTCATTACACCGTCAGCATTCACTTTTACCCAACCCACACGCGGAGGTTCCCAAACAGCACGAGAAACTGTGGCAGATGAGTTATTGAGCTCTTCCACCACTCCCGACTGAGTAAAGGTTTCCCACATATAGCTAACCATTGCCGCTGGGTTAGCAGGTTTGATGAAATGTGTTTTGAACAATGAATTGTTTCGCCACTTCCATAACAACCAAACTGCCACTCCCCAAATCACGTTCCAGTTGTTTGAACTAGTGTTCCCCATTTCCTTGTTAAGATTAAGTACTATCCAATCCCGTAAGCCTGCTGCAAAAAACATGTCGTGTATTTTGGGTGGATAAGATTGACCCACATAGACCTTGCATAGCCACAGTCTCGGAGTACATGGAGTTCATCCTCAACACCTGAATTACAGAAAGCACACTGAGGAGATGATGATGCCCGCCTACTCCAAAAATTAGTTGGAAGCCTATTGCTAAAAGCAAGCCAAAGGAATACTCTTATCCTTTCTGCTCCCCTCCATTTCCATATAGCCCTGAACACGGCTGTATGTGCACCTTCTGGATATCTTTCTATCATCTCATAAGCACTCTTAACAGTAAACTGACCGTTAGCTGAGGCTTTTCATATCATGACATCATTACCTGCTGCTAGAGTTGGAGGTATTGCAACAGTTAGCCATTGAATCACTTCACCATTGACTATTGAAGCCATACGTTGGAAATCCCATCCATCATTATCCACCCACTAGGACACCGTACTAGTTCTCTCGTCCTGGGTCAGTGACCTTATACACATATGACTAATTTTCTGGTTCTCAAACAGGCAAGTATCATTGAAAAAACTAACATCCTTCCTATTTCTCACATGCCATCTTGTTCCTTCCTTCACCACCTCCCTCTGTTGGCAAATAAACTTCCAAAGACGAGAGTCACTAGGTTGAACATTTAGCAATTCCTCTTCACTACGCAGCATGTATTTAGAGCTCAAAACTTCTACCCATAATCCTTTAGCCCCAGTCACTATCTGCCAAGCCAGTCTAGTCCCGAAGGCCTTGTTCATCACAGAAAGTTTCTTAATTCCCAAACCACCCATACCTTTTGGTTTGAGAATAGTGTCCAATCTTATAGGGTGGAATTTGCGACCTCCTTCAATATCACCCCAAATGAAGTTTCTCTGGATTCTCTCCACCTCACTACAAATGCTCTCAGGTACCTTAGCTACCTGCATTGGGTAGAGAGGGATGGTGCTAATAATAGATTTGGCAAGTGTTATTCTTCCCGTCATTGAGAGTGTCTTCGCTTTCCATGCTGTCAGTTTAGCATTCACTCTATCAATTATGTATCTGAACATATGTGAGGGTCTTATATGCCTCGTGAGTGGAAAAACCAAGTAGTTACCAATTTCCTCTAAGATCTTCATGTTTACAATGGTAGCAATTCCTTTCCTCTTTGCAATCGGTACATTGGAAGAAAAGAATAAAGAGGATTTCTGGTAGCTCACCTTTCCCCCAGATACCTTGCAAAATCTATTTAGGCACTCCATCACACACCTTGCCTGTTCCTCTGATGCTTCCCCAAAGAGCAATAAGTCATTTGCAAATAGTAAGTGAGACACCATAGGACCTCCTCTTGTGAATGTGACAGGTTTCCACTTCCCAGCCTCCACAGCATCACTAATTACGTGGGTCAATTTTTCCATGCATAGAACAAGTAGGAAGGGTGATAATGGATCACCTTGTCTAAGGCCTCTCCCTGGTGCAAAGTACTCCGTTTGCTCTCCGTTCCATAGGACATTGTATGAAGTAGATCTGATACACATCATTATACAGTTAACAAAGTCACTCTCCAATCCAACTTCCATCAGGACTTGTTGCAAGAAGTCCCACCTAATTCTATCGTAAGCCTTCTCTAAATTGATTTTGAAGGCCATGAATCCCTTTTTGCCTCTTGCCTTGTTCATAGTATGGAGCACCTCTTAACCAATTATTATATTGTCTTGTATTCGTCTCCCTAGCACAAAATTGACCTGGTGTGGAGATACCAATTCATCCATTACTCCTCTCATTCTTTGCGCCATAATCTTGGTTATACACTTGTAGTGCACCGTGCACAGGGAGATAGGTCTATAGTGCTCAACCTTTTATGGACGGTCTCTTTTGGGTATCAAAGCAATCAAAGTTTGTTTGCCTCCATCACTGACCTACTACCCTTAAAAACTCCTTTAACAAAGTCACCAAAAGATTCCTTGACAGTTTCCCAATTTGGTTGGAAGAATATAGGAGAGAAACCATTCGCACCTGGAGCCTTGTAGAGGGCCATCGCATATACAGCATCCTTAATTTCCTTATCTATTGGAGCAGCTCCTAGTCTGACCGGTTTATCCCTCTCCACCCTTGGAAAACGTGCCCTAGTTTGGAGAGTCACCGATCCCTCATCCACAGCCTGAAATAATACCTTGAAATAGTTGCTGACAATTCTTTTAATTCCTCCTCATTCTCCACCCAGTCCCCTCTATTATTTTTTAGAGCCTTGACTCTATTTATACTTCTCCTCATTTTTGTTTTGAGGTGGTAGTATCTTGTGTTCCTATCTCCTTTTGCAATCCATTCAGACCGGGACTTCTAGAACCATTTTATCTCTTCTAACTTCAGTACCTCATCCAGATCCTTTTGCAGGTCCATCTCCAGCTAACATAGGAACTTGGAATAAGGGTAAGCACTTGATCTTTGAATGCCATTAAGCCTAGCTAGCAACCAGGCAATTTTCTTCTCAACGTACCCAAATACTTCTTTGTTCCATGAGGGAAGTGCTTCTCTGAGCCTAGACAGGTTTGCATTCAAATCACAGCCATGAGTCCAAACTTCCTTCAAGAAGCTGCTGAATTTATCATTAGTAAGCCATATAGCCTCGAATCGGAATGGACCTTTCCTCCTTCTACTGTTGTCACCACATCCAAGGCCCAACACAATAGGATTATGGTTTGAGAAGCTAGTACGTGGGAGAACCTTTACATAGCAATCAACAAATTGAGAGAGGAATAGAGAGTTTACTAATCCTCTATCAAGCCGCTCGTATAACCGAGAACAACCAACAAGACAAGGTCCCTTCCATGTGAATTTTGGGCTAATAGCACCAACATCATTAAGCCCACAAGTTAAAATATTTTCTGCAAACTTATCCATCCTTTGATCACTCCCCCCCCACACCTCCCGTGCGTTCATCTGGGCTGAGAATGTCATTAAAGTCCCCTATCACAGCCCAAGACTTGTTAATGCTTTTCGACAAGGACTTTAATTTGTCCCATAGAAGTTGACGAAAATTTGAATGAGGCAAAGCATAAGCAGGTGTCAATAGGAACTTTACGTAACCCTCCAACACACATTGAAGGTGCAAGAACTGGCGTCCCTCCTCTAAATCCGAAATGCTGACAAGATCTGACCACCAGGCTACCAACAAACCTCCGGATCTTTCTAAACTTGGAACAATTTTCATCTTATCAAAGCACAATGAAAGCATACATTGAAGCTTAGATTCACTTTCGCATCGAGTGTAAGAAAGTATAAGAATCATGGGCTTAGTTTCTTTCATTACCATTTTCAAATTCCTAAGAAGGCCTTTACCACAAGAGCCCCTATTATTCCAATATAACAGCTTATCCATAAATAAAGGATGAATGGAAAGGTACCTTCGCATTCCTACATGTCTTTAGAAACTTGGGAGTCTGGCACAATTGTATCCCCATACTGACCAGTCTCAGCGTCATCTCTTATCAATGAGCTACTACTCAACATGCCCTTCTCGATTGGTCTGTGGCCTAAATCATCTGGCCTCTGATCCCCAGGGTCTAACTGGACATGTGTAGGCCCAATTATGTTGGGCCCAGTATCACATTCCATTGCCCCTGAAGTACAAAGTCCAATATCTTCCCCATAGTAATTGTTAAAATGCCTCCCTCACTCCCACGTTGATTCTCTCCAATATCCCTTGTCCTTTTTTCTACCCGCCTATGACTGATGTTCCCCCGTTCAGTACTCATTTGCACCCTTACCTCCACTACCTCTATGTCACCTGTCAGACATTTTTGTTTAGCCGCACAACCATCCTTTTTATCCACCATTGTTCACTCCGTCACTGTTTTACATTGTCCCTGAGTCTGCTGCTCCTGAACTACGGTAGCCGTCACTTTGCTAACCCTACTGTTATCCACTCCAATTCTTTGATTAGTATCTTGATTTGTGATCAGCACATTAAACCTTGAACCCGATTTTGCCGGCCTTGATACTTCACCTTGCTTATCCTTATTCCTCCGATGCCGACGGGGTTTTTGTACCACCTTCCATTCATCTCTAGAAAGTCCTCTATCCTCCTTTTGTTGATCTTCTTCCCCTGCTATCTCAGCCCCACCACATGGCGGATCATTGACTATTCATTTGGAGCAAACCTCACTCCTGTGCCCATACATTCCACACCTTGTGCACAACATATGCAGCCCCTCATACTCCAGAAAATAATCCTCTCCATCCAACTTAAAACCAGCCATTAGCTGCTTACCCAGTTCCAGCAGTACACAGACCCTTGCAAAGTGGCCCCTAAGCTGATCTGATGTATTCAAATCCATCTTCAGTGTCTTCCCAATTCTGTTTTTGATGATAGTTAGCGCCTCCTCATCGTAATATTCCAAGGGCAGCTTAGGGACCCTAATCCAAACTGCCACCCTATCTATGGTTGCCTTTTCAGTTTGAAACCTTGGCTCCCATGATTGCACCGTTAAATAATGATCATAAATCATCCATGGACCTCCTATTAAGGCATGGATATAATCCTTCTTGTTTGATAACTTGACCACAAAGTAGCCACACCCAATGTTGATCAAGTTAATCACACCTCGCTTAGCCCACAACGTCTGTAGTCTGGACTCCAATGCCTTAAATCCGATACCTCTATCAAGAAGCTTCACAATGACTACTTTATTGCATGCTTTGTACAAACGCTTATGCATTTTAGAAGAGAAGTGAAACGTCGGGAAGTTCTTCCCCGGATCCTCCCTTACTTGGCACTTCACTCCCTCCTTACCATTCTCGTCGTCTCCATGTGAACCAGCAAACATCATATCATCTAACATCTCATCATCAAAGATATCAATATCCTCCTCTGACTGCTGCCCATGCGATGTAGTTCCTTTAAGCATTTTTGCAAACGACAGCTCCATATTTTGCCTATGGTTTTTATGTGCACCCAGCTCAGGCATTTGACCTGTTGATTCTCTCCCTCTCCCCGATATCTTCCATTCTTGATTTTCTTATTACTCCTCGCAAGGAGGTCGTCCTCCTCAGTAGAAGGAGGCACCATAGAGCCATTCCTCTCAGAGCATCAGTGAGCCATCCCCAATTCTAAATTGATATATTGACTTTACAACATGAGAAAGTTGGATTGTTATGGCTAACACAAAGTGTCAATTTGAAAGCGCGGTAGAGAAATACCTTTACGCAAACTGAGGTAAATATGTGGAGGGGATTATCTCGTTTTGCGAAAAAAACACTATTGAACAGACTTTTAGAGAGTAAATAAGCTTTTTCAAGCAAACACAAATTTTCCATGCTCGGGAAGTGGGATCATTCATGAGCTAGATGTAAGCCATCCAAATAAAACCCAAGAAACTCAACTAAATTGAGCATATATTTTAAGTATAGAACTAAGCGCTTTGAAAAGAAGATTGTATTATTTGCTTTAACAATGAACTAAAAAGCATCCCTAAACTTTCACTTGTTAAAAAAAATCACAACTTTTTTCAATGCATGAAGGAATAGTAATTGTACAATGGCATCATCATGTAACAGAGAATATATTATGGACAATATATCTATGGAAACGTGTGAAGTTACTTCTACTCTGAACTGTATCAAATGTTACATTCAAATATCAAAATGATGCTCCATGTGGCAACTTATGATCAAAGAAAGAGAATCAATGAATGAACGAATGAATCAATGTTATAAATCACAGATAAATTGGCGTATATTCTATCCACTCGATCAATCTCCCAGTATAAACTAACTCGTGACTTGCCTTTTAATATAGACAACCTTCTATTCCTTGCTACATTTACTTTGCCTCCTTCTGACCTTCTCAAGGTATTTACCTAAACAGAAGCCCTTCTTTTAGAGGGCATGAAACACCCAAAAGTTCCTTGACCATTCACAGCAGCTACTATCAACCAGACTGTGAAGTGAAGTACATTCGCACCACAACCCAAATGAGCTGCCCCTTTGGCAGTGACATCATGAATTCATAATTCATAATCATCCTATGAGATGGTCATACCAGAAAAGATACTATCTTTGGGACTCAGCACCACGATTGACTCTGTTGTCCAGTTTCCAGCTTGTGATGAATTCGTGAGACTTGTTACAGATACAGCCAGGAAAGGGGTTGGCATAAAAATTTTCCTCCATCCTAGGTGACTCTCCTGCCCCCCGAAGATAAGGCGCACCAAGCCGATTGGAATGCAGACATTTAACCCTAGAAGAGAATTCTTCCCAAGACATGGCACCTTCATCTAGCTGATCAATCAATCTAACGAAACTCATTCTGAAATAGATTTAAAGGGGAAATAAGAATCAATGCATCTCAAATACAAAGTGCCAGACAAAACCTAGAGAGCAAAGAAAATGATAAATCACAGTTTTAATAACAAATCACAGTTATATCGTGTGGTTTGGCTCAAAATAAGTTTGTCTCCCTATCGTGTGAATCTTAGAATGATAAACATTGTAAGTGTAACATGCTTTCGACACAACTTTCCTTCATTTGAATATTGACACAACTATTTCGATTCATTTTTTAGATGGAACATCCCTCATGGTGAATAATGGATCAAAGCACCTGGTGCTCAAATCATAGGAGGGAATATGATTTTGGACCAAACCATGGAAAACTAAACTATATACCCAAGTCATGATGATAATCTGATTTCATATCTAACCTGTCAGGATTTATTGTTTTCCTGAATCCTTCAAACATCCTATGGCCCTGCACTGCCTTGGCCATATTTCCATCGTAAGTGTAAACGAAGACATCACTCTCCAGGGCCACAATGTAGTCCAAGGCAGCAAGGCGGTTTTGATATGGCTTGAAGGGTTCTAACTCTTCTTCAGTTGCAAGAGTGGAATGACTGACCACATTAGGATACTCTGCACTAAGGTC